>JASANC010001955.1:0-24624 GCA_030248135.1 Theristus sp. LFF4_11
TTTTTGCAATTTGAATTGGCGCCCTTTTTGCTACTTAAGAAAACTCCATCTCAATTTCCTTAACCTATTTTTTTATTAATACCAGTTGAGATTGCTTTCTCAAAACGTCGCTCTTCATAGCTGGAGTCATCATGATACTCTTTGGCCAACAGAGACAGTTCAGCGCAGCACAGGCAAATGGAAGCGTGGCTGATCAAAACTTGATGATCGACTGGGAAAGATGTAACAAAACCGTCTTTGAAAAAAGTTTGAAATGTTTTGTTTTTAAAAATCGGGTTGCAAAACGCACATCGACATCGGCATTGCAAGTTGCACTTTGGATTCAAAACAAGTGAATTTCATTGAAATTGATACTCCATGTTTCATTTTCAAATGATACTCCATGGTTATGAGCGATAATTTCAACGTAACGCATGTTGGGCAACTGGCAATTGTTGCTGCTCAAAACTTGACGAGCGACTGCGAAAGATGTAACAAAACCGTCTCTGAAAAAAGTTAGTTTTTTAATTGGGTCGAAATGGTATTTACAATTCATTTTCACTTTGCAAAATGTTTGGGTCATGTTGGGGTAAATGGGTAAAAAGAAGCAATGACTGCAAAACGAAATTATAAACGTCACTTTTTTGTTTCTTCTATTCATTTTCACTTTAGAAAAAAGGCTTGGCTTATGTTAGGGTAACCGGGTAAAAGAAGCATTAGCTTTTTAAAACAGGTACTGTTTTTTAATAAAAAAAACGTTAATTTTTGTATTTTTTATTCAATCTTACTTAACTTACCAAAAGGCTTGACTTAGGTTAGGGTAAACGGGTAAAAATAGCAAAATCATAAACTTCGCATTTTCACTTTGCAAAAAAGGCTTGGCTTAGGTAAACGGGTAAAAAAGCATTAGCTTTTTAAAACGGGTAATTGAAAAAACGTTAATTTTTATGTTTTTATTCAATCTTACTTCACACACACAAAGGCTTGACTTAGGTTAGGGTGAACGGGGAAAAATAGCAAAATCATAAACTTCGCATTTTCACTTTACAAAAAAGGCTTGACTTAGGTAAACGGGTAAAAAAGCATTAGCTTTTTAAAACGGGTAAATGAAAAAAAACGTTAGTTTTTATATTTTTTATTCAATTTTACTTCACTTACAAAAAGGCTTGCCTTCGGTTAGGGTAAACGGGTAAAAATAGCAAAATCATAAACTTCGCATTTTTTATTTATTTAAATACATTAAAAATATTGTATTGTAGGCGACTTCACAAGGTAAATTTTCTTCAGGGTTATTATTCAATAAATAATTTCAATACGTTTCAATAATTTCAATTTCAATACGTTACTGTTTTTTTTTTCTAAGTCAATGCCACTTCACCAAAAAGGCTTGGCATTGATTAAGCCACATACGCTCGGGTCAATAGGCTAGTTATAATAATTACTAGCAGATAACCCGTGCCTACGGCACGGTTAGCTGACAAAATACAGTTGTTATTTTTGTGTGGATTTTGGCCTTTTGACCTGTGCCCGCGACCCGGACTAAAAACGCATTGGATTTTGATTTTGAGCTGCTTCAAGCGAATGTTGTTCATTTACCATGCAATAATCGTTCATTTTCACAGCAATTTGTAGCCGTCGATGCTTTATACCTTTTAAAAATCGCAGCATTTTCAGTTTCTTTTTAAAAACAGTTTTTTTCAACTACCGTGCTTTTGCTGAATTTGTTGCTTTCGATCATAACCTGATTTAGTCACGACAGCACTTACTTGTTACTGTGTGGTTTTGTTAACGCTGGTTTCAGCATCGATAAAATCAACAGATTTTTTGCCGAATTTTCAAAAATTTGCCAGCCATTTTGATTAAAGCCTGCTTTTCAATTCAACGTAATAATCTTTGATCAGCAAGCAATACAACCCGTTTAATATATGAAAAGCAATCTGGTATTAGTCAGTTACATTCCGCTGAATTTCCTGTTCAGTATAACAGAAATCAATCTTCAGGATCATCAACAATCTTCCCGTTCAAAATTGATCGATTGGACCGTTCCACTGATTCGCTATCGATCATGGCCACGTCTTCGTTGATGCTGCAATTTATTTGTTGTGGAACCTGTTTAGCCTATTTGTTCAGCAACAATCAACTGCCATTCTATTTCGATTGGTGTAGATGGCGAACAGCAGCAGCAGCCAAATTAAAGTAGTCGATCATAAACTGATGTTTTTATTGCATGGGAATGATGATGATTTGGACTTTTCACAGAACAGAGATTGAAAAAAGTTCACGCGAATGATGCATTAAAAGTGGAGTGAAGCTACCGATGATGCTATATATAGCAAAAAGCTGCGGACAAACAATCAAACAAACTTTCTTACTATCTTAGTATAATAGACTAGCCAATTGACCCGTGCCTACGGCACGGTTAGCTGTTGAATACAACTGTTATTTTTGAATGGAGTTAGCCTTTTGACCTTACCCAAGACCCGGACTAAACATGCATTGCATTTTCATTTTGAGCTGCTTTAACCGATTGTTGTTGATTAACCATAGAAATGATCTTTTATTCTTGAAGCACTCGATGCTCCTACTTTTTTGAAAATCACAGTATTTTCAGTTTTAAGGCGCGCTTTTTTGTCAACAATATGAAAAACAATCTTTTTTAGTCAGCAACAAACAACTGACGTTCCCTTTTAAAGAATCAAAATTAATTGTCATTTATTAGCTTTTTCAATGTCGCTGTCATTCCCGTTAAAAATTGATCGATTATATGTAGACCGTTCTACTGCTTCGCCATCGATCGTGGCCACATCTTTGTTGATGCTGCAATCTATTCCTTGTGGAACTGGAATTTCTTGTCGATGGAGTGTAAATGACGAAAAAACACTTTTCTGAATACACATTGCAAAACCCTTATCTGAGCCAACCCTTTTAGTGTGTAAAAGATGAAAAAATACTACTGAATAATTGTTGCAAAAAAACGCCAGCTTTTGTTTTGAAACTTTTTTCCCGCTTACTCTAACCTAAGCCAAGCCTTTTAGAGTTTAAATGGCGACAAATGCAAAACTTTTTTTTGAAGACCCGTTGCGAAACGGCTGCTTTTGGTTGGTATGTTCACTTCTTTTGCCCGCCTACCCTAACCTAAGCTTTTTTCAAAGAATGGAAAGGATAAAAAGCAACACTTTACGTAATACCCGTAGGAAAACGCCCGATTTTGTTTGGTATGCTTACTTCTTTTCCGCGCTTGCATTAATCTAAGCCAGGCCTTTTTGATTGAGTGTTAGTAACAAAAGCAACACTTTTCTGAGTACCCATTGTGAAACGGTCGCTTTTGTTTTGCTATTTAGCTTCTTTCAACCCGTTTACCCTAACATAAGCGACTCATTTCAGTTTACAATAGTGTTCTTGCAATTCTTACAATTGTCTCGCTTGTCGTTGTTGCACTTCAGCGTTCCAGATCGAGACGGTTTTTATTTCATCTTTTGCAGTCGATTATAGAATTTTGAGCACCAAAATTGCTATTTGTCCATTGTATGTATGTAAGTTGTTGCTAATGAGCAAAAGGCATCATGATGACGAAGTCATGTAGAATGACGATTTGAACATTGCCTTGTCATTAGAAATGGAGTAAGAACATCGTCATTAGAAAATGGAGTAAAGTTTTTAGCAGATGATGACTTAAATAGCAGAATAGGCTCAAACTGAAAAAATGCTTTGGAACGAAAATGTGAACAGACTTACTTAATCAGTCAGTCAGCTCACACAGTAACTATCTTAGTATAATAGATAGATAACTCAAATGGAGATTTGTCAGTTGGTTTTGGTTTTTTACACACATGATATTTGGATGTAGGTACAGTAGAATACAGTTGGCATTGAAAAATTGTCTGGACCAACGAGTCGGTACTTTTAAAAAAATTGGACCAGATTAATTTTTTTATTTTATAGAATTAGTTTAATAACTTTTTAAGAGTTTGTGTAGGTAACTACCTCAACCTCACAATTACACACAACTGTAGTTTAATTTCAAGTTCAAGTTTATTTGCAATCCTCACGGCCAGTTCACACCAACACACTCACAAAACTTCCATTATGCAAAACAAACACAATTGATGTCACAAAAAAACCTAAAGAAACACAAGATTATTGATGAAATTGGTGAATGCATGAATGAAAGCAAGCAAAAAGTCGATGCAAACGAATGGGCAGATGACTGCCCGGGTATTCACACAAAGAAACAAAATCCACAAAATAAAACCAACCGTCGACAGTCAGAAACAATGAATGTTAAAAAAAACGCGCAAACACAGTTGAAGCTTGAAAGAAGAAATAAATAAAATAGCGCGATCACGAACCGACAACATCAGACAGCACACAACGACCACGATTGACATTCAGGCACGATTAAATTAAGCAAGAGAAAGCAAACAAACACGGCACAGTTGCTTTTCTTTTCTTCATTACAGTTTTTCTCTCACTTGTTTTTTTTCTTTTTCTTTTTCTTTTTTTTGTTTTTTTGTTTTTTTTTGTTTATGGGCTCTTCTTATTTTTCCTGTGCCATCCCTAATACAGCTAACAGCAAGTGATGAGCAACAGCAAGCAAGTAGCAGTGCTAGTTAACAAAAAGAATGCCCTGAACACAAACACAACAAAGAATCAATTTATCAAATTCGAATTTAATCAATTCGATTTCAGGCCGAAGTGACAATGGAAGGCAACCAAATGAAAATTCCTAAACTTGAAATTGTTGACGCAAACGACGGCGAAACAAAAAAAGCTGGCGAACAGAAACGAAAACGCAGCGAACCAGGGAAGGATGCGGCAAACTGGGCATGTGAGCCTGAAATGGAATCGTTGAAATGGTTCGCTTAGATTGTTTGTTTCTTGTTGCTTTGCTTGAGCATGAGCCTAAGGCTGCTGGCTGATTTAATTGAACCTGATGGATGGGTTTGATGTGATGTGCCATTTTCTTCTCGACCAAGACAGCTGGTTTTTTGGGCCGTTATGTGATTTGTTCAGACAACCATTATTACCGAACTGATCTGGTTCGGAACAGGAAACACTGAGATGGGTAGGGCGGCAGGGCCAGGCAGAGCAGAGCCTGAGTGCTCGATCCGCAGTCTGTCCTGTCTAGGGTTGTTAAAAAAAAACAAAAATCGTCATTTTTGTTTTTTTTTTAAAGAAATTTTTTTTTTTAAATTTCAAAAATCAAAGTTGTGCTAAATCAATCAGGGAGTTCGAAGAACCACATATGATATGCAAGCGGCTCCGGAATGACTCCCTTATGGCGGAACTTTGCAGATTTTGTTTTGGTGACCTCAATTACCCCTTTTCCAAACCGTTACCATGCCTAGGGTTAGGGGCTTTGAAAAAAAAATTTTTTTTTATTTTTTTTTCGTTTTTTTTTAAATTTGGATTTTTTTTTTCAAACTTAAAAAAAAAATTTGAAAAATTTTTCTTCTACTTTGCTCTGAAAATTCGATTTATGGCATAATTTTTTGAAAGTTCAAACCAAATTTTCTTCCCAACTTCTTTGTGTGCTTAGGTACATGTCATTATTTGGTCATTTTGACCGACGTACTCCATGTTTTTCGATTTGGATGACTTCTAGAGTCAATTTTTAGCGTTGAAATGACTTAACTGAATTGAAATATCGTTTCAGAAATCGTTTTCTTGCAACTTAGAACATGTTTTTTCAGTCGGTGGTAGGCCATGAGATGAACATGATATTTTGTTGATTGGCGTATGTTATAGGTCTACAATGGAGTTGTGCGATATATTGTTAAACAATTGGAGCGGAGGTGTTGGTTAATACCACATCACATAGGGTTAGGGGAAAAAAAAATCCGGATTTTTTTTTTAAATTAAAAAAAAAATTTTTTTTTTTAAAAAAATTTTTTTTTTACAAGTTAGGTTCGTTCGAAGCGTCTCGTCGAGCTGAGTTCATCTAGACTATTTTCAGAACGATCCGGGAAACTATAAGAGCGAAAATCGTGTTTTATTGAAATTATGTCCATTTCATAGAGGGAAAGTTGCATTTTCAACAGTAAAACAGGGCAATTTTTCACGTGTACTTGAATATTGAACCGTTCTTAGTGGTTCCTCTTTAGAAAATTACCAAAATTTGACTGTGTTCAAAAATTCCTGTTTGCTGTAGCTAAGTCGGCAACCCCTGTCGACCCGGTCGCCCCCCCCCCAAGACACTTACTTTCAGGTTCAACCAGCTATGCTATCTGCCACATGGCGAGAGCCCACTCTTCAAATCATCGTATCGAAAACACGTACCATGATTTCGCGATCACGTTGCGGGCAACTGACAGACGCAAGTTTAACACGTTAGTTTAGCTCAGCACGCAAGTTTTAACATGTGGCCATGTTATCGGGTATCTGAAAAACGGTCGTGTGATGTGGTATTAACCAACATCTCCGCTCAAATTGTTTAACAATATATCGCACAACTCCATTGTAGACCTATAACATACGCCAATCAACAAGATATCATGTTCATCTCATGGCCTACCGACTGAAAAACATGTTCTAAGTTGCAAGAAAACGATTTCTGAAACGATATTTCAATTCAGTTAAGTCATTTCAACGCTAAAAATTGACTCTAGAAGTCATCCAAATCGAAAAACATGGAGTACGTCGGTCAAAATGACCAAATAATGACATTTACCTAAGCACACAAAGAAGTTGGGAAGAAAATTTGGTTTGAACTTTCAAAAAATTATGCCATAAATCGAATTTTCAGAGCAAAGTAGAAGAAAAAATTTTCAAATTTTTTTTTTTAAGTTTGAAAAAAAAAATCCAAATTTTTTTTTTAAAAAAAAAACGAAAAAAAAAATAAAAAAAAAATTTTTTTTTTTCAAAGCCCCTAACCCTAACATCACACGACCGTTTTTCAGATACCCGATAACATGGCCACATGTTAAAACTTGCGTGCTGAGCTAAACTAACGTGTTAAACTTGCGTCTGTCATAGGGTTAGGGGAAAAAAAAAATCCGGATTTTTTTTTAAATTAAAAAAAAATTTTTTTTTTTAAAAAAAAAATTTTTTTTTACAAGTTAGGTTCGTTCGAAGCGTCTCGTCGAGCTGAGTTCATCTAGACTATTTTCAGAACGATCCGGGAAACTATAAGAGCGAAAATCGTGTTTTATTGAAATTATGTCCATTTCATAGAGGGAAAGTTGCATTTTCAACAGTAAAACAGGGCAATTTTTCACGTGTACTTGAATATTGAACCGTTCTTAGTGGTTCCTCTTTAGAAAATTACCAAAATTTGACTGTGTTCAAAAATTCCTGTTTGCTGTAGCTAAGTCGGCAACCCCTGTCGACCCGGTCGCCCCCCCCCCAAGACACTTACTTTCAGGTTCAACCAGCTATGCTATCTGCCACATGGCGAGAGCCCACTCTTCAAATCATCGTATCGAAAACACGTACCATGATTTCGCGATCACGTTGCGGGCAACTGACAGACGCAAGTTTAACACGTTAGTTTAGCTCAGCACGCAAGTTTTAACATGTGGCCATGTTATCGGGTATCTGAAAAACGGTCGTGTGATGTGGTATTAACCAACATCTCCGCTCAAATTGTTTAACAATATATCGCACAACTCCATTGTAGACCTATAACATACGCCAATCAACAAGATATCATGTTCATCTCATGGCCTACCGACTGAAAAACATGTTCTAAGTTGCAAGAAAACGATTTCTGAAACGATATTTCAATTCAGTTAAGTCATTTCAACGCTAAAAATTGACTCTAGAAGTCATCCAAATCGAAAAACATGGAGTACGTCGGTCAAAATGACCAAATAATGACATTTACCTAAGCACACAAAGAAGTTGGGAAGAAAATTTGGTTTGAACTTTCAAAAAATTATGCCATAAATCGAATTTTCAGAGCAAAGTAGAAGAAAAAATTTTCAAATTTTTTTTTAAGTTTGAAAAAAAAATCCAAATTTTTTTTTAAAAAAAAAAACAAAAAAAAAATAAAAAAAAATTTTTTTTTTCAAAGCCCCTAACCCTAGTCTGTCAGTTGCCCGCAACGTGATCGCGACATCATGGTACGTGTTTTCGATACCATGATTTGAAGAGTGGGCTCTCGCCATGTGGCAGATAGCATAGCTGGTTGAACCTGAAAGTAAGTGTCTTGGGGGGGGGGGGGCGACCGGGTCGACAGGGGTTGCCGACTTAGCTACAGCAAACAGGAATTTTTGAACACAGTCAAATTTTGGTAATTTTCTAAAGAGGAACAACTAAGAACGGTTCAATATTCAAGTACACGTCGAAAATTGTCCTGTTTTACTGTTGAAAATGCAACTTTCCCTCTATGAAATGGACATAATTTCAATAAAACACGATTTTCGCTCTTATAGTTTTCCGGATCGTTCTGAAAATAGTCTAGATGAACTCAGCTCGACGAGACGCTTCGAACAAACCTAACTTGTAAAAAAAAATTTTTTTTTTTTTAAATTTTTTTTTTAATTTAAAAAAAAATTCGGATTTTTTTCCCCTTACCCTAACCATGCCTCTTCTAGTGTTTTGACCCCCAAAACGTCACTTATTGTACCCAGCCCAAGTGAAAATACACATACCGGCTTGAAATTCGATCAAATCTGATGATGTGTCGCGACGGCAGGACACGAAACGGCAACCAGACAACGTAACGATTGCAAACGGAGCAGCTTGGACGCTCAAATTTAGATTGCGAGGCGAATCGTCAGCTTATCTGCATCGGAAATGGTAAGCCAACCTTTGGGACGCTCAAAAACTTCATCGCAGATGTTGTATAAGCCTGAAATCAGTCGGTAAAACGGTCCAAAATCGACTGCTAAAGGTTTTACGAGGTAATATCAAAGAAAATTTTTGTTGAACTTTCGAAAAATTGTGCCAAAATTGAGGTTTTCAGAGCATATTAAAGAAAAATTTTTCGAATTTTTTTCAAAAAAATCGGCATTTTTGTTTTTTTAATCACTTTTTAAAAAAAAAATTTGATTTTTGTTTAACAACCCTAGTCCTGTCTCTGTGTCTGCTGAACAACAGCAAATAATGAATAATCATGACGAAAAGTTTTGTCGGTCCTCATTTCCAGTGGCATCTGCTTGCAGTTGTTTGTCGAGCCGTACATGACACCGTGCGGACACTCATTTTGGTGAGCTGAATGTTTTTTTATTTTTTGAATTGCACATTTAATTTGATCAGTGCCTGGACAGCTTTTTTATGCGGTGGGGTTGGGTAGGATAGAATAGGAAGGACGTAGGAGAGGAGGATAAACGATGGTGAACCGAACAGCAAAGCGAACTTTTGGCGTCTTTGAATCCACACACACTTTTTGCATTTTTGAGACAGTTGTACCCGTCTTTGAGAGTTATACCAGGAGCGGTTAATCCAGATGTTTTTCGTCGTTTTGCCATGACTTATGTTGTGCGTTGAAATAAAGAATCTGAGCTCAATTTTCCAATATCCTTTCTCAAACAAAAACAAAACCAAACAAACATCTTGCAGCCAGAAGTGCGTCCGTCGTAGTCTGACCGTGCAGTCGCGTTGCCCGAAGTGCCACCGCGATCTGCCTTCGTCCGCCGTCGCTGCTGCTGCGCCCGACGCCACCGCTGCCTGCGTTGGTCTGTTTCCGAATCACTCGCTCGACGCGCTCGCCCGTCAGTGCCGACGTGCGTTGGCCGACGCGAAACGAGCGAGAACGACGATTGTGCGTTTGGAGATTAGGGGGGATTGGGTTGGCTTCGGCACTGTGTTCTTGCTTGGTACATTTTGTGGGCGTCTTTTTTGTGTTTTTTGTGCAGTTTGACCTTCTTAGTTCCTCTGGTGCTTTGTCCATCCAATAAATCGAGTTGGTTTGGTTTTGCACAGACGCACGCAGATACACCCAACTTGTTAGTAAACTCTATCAGTGCAGTTGTGCGTGTGTGTGTCTCTGGGCCACTTCAAATATGCAGACCTTTCTCGTCATGACAGAAAGTGCACTGCTGTTTTTTTAGATCAATTCGGGCGTGACCATTTCAAGCAAACACAAATCACCCACCCAGCCGAATCCAGTTTTTGCCCAAAAATCTTTTTTACCCAAATTCACTTTTTGGCCGGGCACTTTTCTGTACCAAAATGTGTCGCCCGCTGCACAGCCGTCGCGAGCGGACCTCGTGTTCAGCACCGACGGTCTGTGTGCGGCCGCGGCCAGTGCGCTTGCCACGAGCACACCGACAAACGCGGCGGGCACGGGTGAAACGAGTGCTGCGCAACGAATGTTCGCCGGGCACGACCAGCAACTGGCGACGATACAACGATTGATGTTGGTGTTGGTGGTTGTTGATGATTGTTGGTGATTGACTGCGTTGTGCTTGTGGCCACACCATGGTGACGGTTTATTGGTGACGGTTCAAAATGATCTTTTGTTTTGGTCTCGAAACTCGATGCGAGCAGAGATAGGTGAGCAGTTTCATGCAAACGCATTCACTCGCAGAGCCCAAAAAATCGATAATAATAGCGACATTTCCACACGGTCAGGTTCGCGCTGGGCGAGCGCTACCGTCAGCTGACAAGCGTCGAACACTCGGTGCAGAAGGCGCTACTGAGAGAGTTCATCGATGAAATGATCAGTCGTCGTGTGCGTCAGAAGACACGCCTCGAAGCGGAACTGCAACTGTTGCACATGCACAAGCAGACGCTGGTCGGTTGCGGCTTGTTCGTTTGTAGCTGTGTGCACTGACTCGGTTGGATTTGCAATTGCTTCTTTACAGTCGAACTCGAAATTCTGGGGAATCAGCTGATTGACTGGTGATCACATGATGCGTTCTTTCCGTGCGAACCAACCTCTGTCCCACTGCTGCAATTTCTGCACAGCAAGCACGCATGCACGTGATCACCAACTACTCAGCTGATTCTCTATAATGTAGAGTTCGACTGTATATGATATAGAACGATACAACGTAACAATCAATTCACGTTCACCAGTTCACGGAAAATTTTTGAAAAAGGAATTATCCCGGCTTTTGTGCTTTTTGCAGGCCGAAACACAGCAGCTATCTCAGTTGGTGCCGACAAGCACAGCCTCTGAGGTAATGCTGGCTCGGGTAATTTTCGAAAATTTTGCCCGATTACCATTTTTAGCAAAATTGTGTGACTTTCAGCAGATCTCCATGGTTTTATCACTTTCAACCCACTTGCATGATTTTATCGTTTTCCGCAAATTATGCAGATTTTATTTGATCATTTTCAGCAGATTAGCGTAATTTATCATTTTCAGCAAATTTGCACATTTTATCATTTCATCAGATTTGCATAGTTTTGTCATTTCGAACAGACTTGCACAGTTCTATCATTTTCAGCAGATTTTCATCATTTTCAGCAGATGTGCGCCGGCAACGAACTGCAAGTGCCCGTGCTGAGCGCACAGACGCGACCGCCCGAGCAACAACAGCAGCCGGCGCTGCTTCGAATGCGCCAACGGATGCTCGGCCATTTCGACGACCTGCAAACGCTCTATCTGGAACTGAATGAGACAACGCTCAGACACGCTGCGTTAGGTGCGCGGGGCATGCTCGATAGAATGCATCGTTGTGTGCAATATGTGGCACTTCATTGGCCGGCCTTTGCATCGGCGTTGTGTTCGTTGATTGGTCGAAGCAGCTGTTGTGTAATATGAAACCGGCGGATCGGCTGCGATTTGCGTTTCGTTTCGTTTTCATATACACAATTGAACCATAACTCGCTCTGCGTGGGAACGTGGAATGAATCTCTCAAATCGGAGTTACTAAAAAGTTTAAAAGCGCATGTTGCAGTATTTAGTGACGTTTCAACATACAAAATAAATGTAGCTGCGCGGTTACTAAATAGTGTAACATGAACAAGCGGACGTACTTCGTCCGGCGGGCTGGTGTGAGTGGTCCATCACGTGCTCGTATGTTTTTTTGTCATACTGTTGATGATGATGATGGTGATGATGTTGATGATGATGATGATGTTGATGATGTTTGTTGCCGCCGCTACGGCAATGTTTCGTCTGGTTTTCTGTAACGTCAACATTTCCTCTATCCTCGCTGTTTTCCGCAGGCGTGACGGCGGAGTCGGATGATCAGCAGACGCGAGGCACCGGCGCTGCGCCGTCGTTGAGCGAATTCGCACGCGGACTCGCGTCGGTCACGCGATACCAGGTGAAGCGGTCGCTGTAAAACCGTGCACGTATCCGAGTTCTGTCACTTGTGCACTTACTGTTTGAAGTGTAGGTAGGAAGCGTGTGTTTTTAAATCGCTGATTGGCTACAGGTAAAGGTTGAATGCACGTTTTACGGGTAGTCTTGGATTAAACCGGCGCCGGTGTGCATCACAATTGCAAATGCGCCTGTGTGTTCGTTTGCTTGTGCTTTGACTGTAACCGTTGGCGAATGAAAACACTGAATCGCACTTTGCGGCCATCCTGGCCAACCCAATCAACACGTTCATAAGTTTCCGTTTCACTTTTCATCACTCGCCTATTTCGCGTTTATCTGTTTCGTTTTATTCGTGCAACCGCGTTCAGTCGCTCCGCGAGCTCACCTGCATCCGTCGCACGGACGCGCCACAGCACGCCGCCGCCGGCAACGGCCAGTCGATCGTGTCGAGCGTCGAGTTCGACAAGGACGGCGAGTGTTTCGCGGTGGCCGGCGTCACGAAACAAATCAAACTGTACGACTTCTGCAGTGTGATCGACGCGGCGGACTCGGCGACGACGACGCGATTTCAGGTGGGTGGAGTGGATCGGTTTGGAGTGGTCGAGTGATGGTGTATGGTGCTGATTGGTTGGTAGGTATGACATATTTTTTTAAACGTGTCCCACTGAAATGACGTCATGTGCCGCATAACATGCGCTTGTCGTTCACAGCAAACCAGACTTTCCGTTTAGCCGATTTCTTCCCGTAAACAAATGGTGAATGTCGAATCAGTCACACCAAACTGACATTTTAGTGCCTGTACTTTGACAAACGGGCGTTTTTAAAGCAAATGACGTTTTAGTCCGGACACGTTTGACTAAATCCACAATAGTAGCGTCCTTGTCCGAACGCAGAGCATTACGGTCTGTGTAGGTTGGCTTAAATCTGTCACTCGTTTTCGCAGAATACAGAGCATGCGAAACTTTGCATTGCAGGAAGAACGAATATGTTGAGGTTTCGCTGAAATGAAAACACAAACACGCAACGCACACCTACAGTCCATCTGAATAATATGCACAACCAGCTGGTTGGTTGATTGCGCAGACATGCAAGTGATGCACGCATTCTGTGCAGCAAACTCCGCCTCCACAGCAATTCTTGCACGGAATGCATGCATCAGCTTCGTCATCATCACCAGAGATTCGGACTTTATCAGTTAACTGGTAGCTAGATGACAATAGTTGCAGTGACATTGCGTTTGTTCTATGATCTTTTATTTTGGTCCCGCAACTCAATGCGCGCATAGATAGGTGAACAGTTTCATGGATGACGCGGGAATAAAAATTGGTAAAGTCATAGTTGTTCTAGGGGGGGGGGGCCTGGGGGGGCCCGCCCCCCCCCCCAAAAATTTTTCGAATCTATCTCTATCAAACAGGTTTTTCGGCTCAGCTATTATCTATCTAAAAAAATTTCTCAGCCAGCTATCTATCTGAAAATTTTTGTCTTCGAAGACATGAGTCAATTTTTGACCAAAATTGACTATTTTTGCTCGTAATTCTTGAAAATTTCGCTAATTTTAGGTAAAATACGTGTTTATACTTGATTTTTAGTGTATTTTTAGCATTATTTTGCTGTTTTTATAGCTTTTTAGCGTTTTAGCTATCTATCTATCAAATTTCAAAATTTTGACCGGCCCCCCAAAGTCACATGGCCCCCCCCGCGGCCCCCCCCCAAAATTTTCCAGCTATCTATCTATCTAGAAAATTTGCTCCAGCTATCTACAGAGTGGGCCAAAAAAAAGGTTCCATTTTCAAACTGCTGTCACTGGCTGGTGTTTCAATATTATGAGCTGAAATTTTCAGCATTGATAAAACATGTGATGCCATTTTTCTGACAAAATTTTTATCCAGTTTGGTCAAGTAGATTCAGTTTTACAGCACAATGTTTAAAAATTCCCAAAATTTCAAAAAAAAAACGGATTTTTAACCAAGAATTTCACAACGAATCATTGCTCATAAACATCCAAATCATCATCAACGTTTGTCGTCCGGCAGCGGCTGGATTGAATTTTACGCGAAACTGGCGAGTCACTGCAGAAAAACTTTCAGATTGCTCCCACCAGATAGCACACCAGACCCGTTGTTCTGCTGTCCACTTAACCATGACGAAACTGCAGAAAACTGAAACACTGTTTTTATTCAAACCGCAGAAAAACTTTTCAAAAGAAACAAATTAACAGACAGAGCAACACAGAAAACAAAAAGTCAACTGAACAATTCTTTCTGTCGCAGTCGCATGGCTGCTGACTCGAGTCCGTTGTGAAACATCAGAATTTCGCTCGAGGTGCTCAAATGCAATTCAAGTGTGAGACCTTTCCACTCTGAGCGCATGATTTGAACTATCACGGGTATCCAAAAGACCCATTTGTCACCTTCGCAACAGTTTCAAAATTGAATCACGCATCTTGATACTAATTTTTTCCTGCACTCATTTCAGTCAATTTCTTGATTTTTCGAGCTTTTTAGAAAATTTGCCACAGTGAGCGCTAGGAATTATATATCGGAAAAAAAATTTTGTCAATAAAATGGCAACACATGTTTTATCAGTGCTGAAAATTTCAGCTCATAATATTAAAACACCAGCCAGTGACAGCAGTTTGAAAATGGAACCTTTTTTTTGGCCCACCCTGTATATCGGCCCCCCCCCCAACCCCTCGGCTCTGGAACAACTATGGGTAAAGTGATCCGAGTCCCCTACATAGGGCCGCGTCACTTAGGCGACTTTGAATTGCCACATAAAGATTGAAACTATCTTAGTTTTCTTTCCACGTCTGCACACGAATTCAGTCGCAGAAGTTGAAAAATTTTTACCGACAGATTGATTTGGGGAGTTGCCGGCTTTTGATGATATGTGCGACTGTGTATTCGGCGGATTCAAAAGTGTACGATTTTCAGAAAATATAACCAATCTCCAGCCTCAAAACTGCTCGCGTCTTTGACAAAAGCAAGCCGCCGCGGTTTTGCAGTGTCCGCTCGCCGAACTACAGTGCAAGAACAAGATCTCGTGCGTCTCATGGAACGCCTACAGTAAGTCGCTGCTGGCCAACTCCGACTACGACGGCAGTGTGCAGCTGTGGGACACGTGCCAGATGACGAACGTGCGCAATTACGTGGAGCACGAGAAGCGATGTTGGACGGTGCATTTCAGGTGCGAACGCGCGCTGTGCGGATTCGTCTGACGTTTAAAGGCGAAAACACCATTTCGCTTTTTTTGTCCGCACGTCCAAAATCCCGTGCGGAAACTAATTGTGTCCGTAATGCATTAAGATAGCACATACGACACAATTTCTAAGTCGCGTGGCTACTTTTTAAGTGTCGTGTCCGTGCGTACGCACAAAAAACTAATTGCTAAATCCCCCTGAATGCGCGCGTGCGTGCACTTGTTCGGCAAACGTCAGCGTGAAACCACAATTGTCGAATCACGATCGTCAGCCCAAGAGAGTTCGCACCACGTTTCCATTAATTACTAATCGGAACGGAAATTTTTCTGTCCGCACACAATTCAGTTCCACATTTGCAAAAAAAACAAATGGAAAGAAAAACGCCAGCTTTCAGTCCGTGCGAGCCGTCGCTGCTGGCTTCCGGCGCCGACGACAACACCGTGAAACTGTGGAGCATCAACGATGCGAATTCGGTGCGCACGATCCAGGGCAGAGCGAACGTCTGCTGCGTGCATTTCAGTCCGGTCAAGGCGAACGAGCTCGTGTTTGGATCCGCCGGTTTGCTGTTCGGAAATTCGGTTTTTTCAGCTTCTCGATTTTGTCTGTCTGTTTTGTCTTGTGTGAATAGTTGAGTTGTCATCAGGTCTTTCTTTTCGGAAAAAGCGCATTTTAGATTGGTTCGCTTGATGCAAACTCTCTTTTGCGGTTTTGAAAGTATGCAGTCAAAGAATTCAGTCATGGTAAAGTCACTTTCTCATAACACAGTAAAGTTGAATTACGTCACAAACGCGTACGCGCGTGTTGTTTGTGATGTGCGCTGTGTTTATGTGGCCTTTGATAGCATAACTTGAAGTTTGAACATGATTTTTATTGAATATTCATTTGTTTATTTTTTACAAACAGATCAATGCGTTTACCACTACGACATCCGAAAGACGTCGAAGGCGCTGCACGTTCTGACCGGACACCGCAAGGCGGTTTCCTACGTCAAATACGCCGGCAACTTGAATCAAGTGCTCTCCGCGTAGGTTTTTTTCACTTCGTCTTCAACGTGAATTCTACAGTTGGGCTTTTATTCAAATAAACTAACAGTAATCTATTAGTGCACGCATTCTGCGGACTCCGCCTACTGCACTGCCCTTACTGAATACAATACATCGATCACGTGGTCACAAGCCAATCAGCGAATTGCACATGATACCTGGAAATAGACTGTAGTTTTTTTGCTGTCTCAGTTCAACGGACAGCGAGTTGCGTCTGTGGGATATGGCGCGCAACACAACCAATAATTCCACGGAATCACCACGCTGCGTGCGCACCTACACCGGCCATGTGAACGAGCGCAATTTTGTTGGTGCGTCACGGTTTTTATATTATTTCGCGCTGGCTGATTGGCTGCATTCATTATCTCGTGCAGCCAATCATCTGAGTATTTTCATCATTTTTTTGTCTGTATTGCTTCAGCTTTTTACAGGCTCTTCCAATTTATTATTCATTGTTCCGTTGGACGTACAATCGCTTGCGGGGCGGGGGTGAACCGAAAGTCTAAAATTGTCGATTTCAAATCAAAGCGCTGTGATTAGCGAAAACAGTGCTCGTATGACCATGGCCAGTCACGGTTTTCTTAAATCAAATCAAATCAAACACAGTCAATTTTGGTTTGCTGACAGCACAATAAAATTGTCTTTTTTCAGGACTATCAATCGACTCCGACAATATCGTCTGTGGCAGTGAACTGAACCGGTTATACGTTTACCACAAATCCGTGCGGCATCCGCTGTTGATGTACGACTTCAACCAGAGACAAAGTGACACATCAGCAACCACATCATCATCATCATCTGTCATTGCGCCGCCCAGTCAATCACCGCCGGTTGGTACCGAACCATCCATCAATCCATTTCATTTTGCGAAAAGCAGAAAACTCCGAAATTCGGATTTGAACTTTCTTAACAGCATGTGCGATGTAGGTCTGATGTGTTTTTAATTTTAAGCATTTTAGCTGCCTATTAAGGTTGGTTGAAAAACAGTGAATCGAAATTGAGACTCACCTCGGTAAAACAATGCTGCGAGTTTCGTCATTCTGGCCAATGAGCCCGGCTCACTGATGATTGGCTGCATCGAGCTGGCAGAACGAATCAGTGAGCCGAATCCCTACGCAGACTGATGCCGTTCCGACTGTCGATTCAGCGAATTTCAGGTTTTCGACCAAGGTCGCCGTTCGTTCGGTCGTCCGCCGCGTGGCAGCGGCGCCACCGGCTTCGGTGGCGACTCCGCAGTCAGCCATGATTTGTCGGCCGAGTTTGTGAGCGCCGTCGTGTTGAAACGGGTGCAGCCATTGCGATTGGTTTTTTTTCTTGTTTTTTTCTCGAGGTGCTGGTCTGAAGAGCGTTCAGTTTTTGATGTGTTTGTCTTTGAACGTCTGGTGTCTGAGTCCGATATCGCACACACTGACGCATGTGATCAGGACACTATTGTTTGAGTAAATCTGTTTGTGTGTGCAACATTGTAGTCAACAATCAACAACAAACTGATAAAAAGAAGTCGAACTCTAAATTATAGGGAATAAGCTGATTGATTGATTGGTGGTCACGTGCATGCATGCTTTCTGTGCAAGCGTACTCCGCGCCCACAGCAGTGCCTGCACAGCAAGCATGCACGTGATCACCAACCAATCAGCCGATTCCCAAAATACGAGTTCGACTGTAGGTGTAGGAGAAAACGCACGGTCTCTTGTAGAAGGGCAACTCAGCTAATCAATCAAATTCTGTTAGTTTCAATTAAAAAAACTACTTTCAGAACAGCAACATCGTGCTGGCGGCGACGAGTTTCGGCGACACGCACGTGCTCGAGTTGATGGCGTGATTTGTTGCGTTGCGAGATTTCTGGCCCACTTTTGTTAAAAAATGTATAAAATCGCGTTCATGGTGCCGCGCGCGCTGTCAATGCGTTTATGAACGTGAAACGGACCTCGGTTTCCAGTTTCATGCGCGATTCGGCAATTTCGAAATCCCCTAAATAACTCTGTCGTATGCTGAAAAATGCCGTTGTGATTCGAATCATCGACAAAGAGGAATTGCCGCGTCAAGCATGACACTGATTTTCTATTTATGTGAGTATTCATGCATCCAACGCAGAACCAGAACTGGAGCATTCATGTAGTTTTTTGTTTATGTATGAAACATGCGATTTTTTTTGTGTTCTGCTGAGTTTAATTCAACAAAAAATGGTTCTAGTTTATCGGAGTGTTTTGCTCCGTTCATATTTCTCGCTGTATTCGACAATGCTGTTTTTTCAAGGGTCATTTGGTGGTAGGTAACCACCATATGGAAGTTTACAGTTATCTTTTTCCAGTGGAACCAGTCAGATTCAATCAAAATCAGGTTCATACAAAGTCATTTTTCTTCGGAAATAGTTTAGTGAGTGTGATTGATTGGCCTTGTGCAATTGGTTAGTGATAAATTGGAAAACAGGTGAGTGAGTGATTGCAATTTGTGTGCACTAAAATGATTGGCTGAAAAAGTTGAATCGCACCTTCAGGTTGACTAAACTCTATACGATTCTAATTAATGTTAAACCGCGATTATTGTATTGTATGTAATAGTATCTTGTGATTGTCCTCTGTGCTGTGTTCTTAAACGAATCAGACATTTTAATATTTAGCTTATTTTTTATTTGACTGACATACGTGGCGTAGGTGAGTCGCTTTCGGGGTAAATTTTGCTCAGTGATTCAAAACAATGCTCATGACTTGATGTGCCTTTTCAGTTTCTTTTATTATACCCGGAAATAAAATTTTGACCTGTTCTTGTTAAAATTACCCAAATCAAGTGTACAAGAGCTCTTCGTGGACTCAACACAACTTTCTGTGGCACGCACAACACCCATGCCCATGGGATACTTTTCTTTTCTTCGTTCTTCTGCCCCGCATCGGCTGTTCCCTGTTGGAATTCATTTGTTTCGTGTTGCATTATTCTGAGAATAGAGTCCATTTGCAGCATCCACTAGTCAAAGTAGTAAAACGTTTTTCGTGGTGGTGGATTTTTTTCACATCAAAAATTTGTCATTTTCACTTTTTGTTGAGCCAAATCACAATTTTACGAAAAACTAATTGTTTGCCTTTCGTGATAGTCTGTGTCTGTGGGTCTGCAGACCTTTGTTAGTTTTTTTGTACGAAACCAGCATCAATCGCGCATAATGCAGCGCGCTTATTGGCTGTATTTGAATGAAGCACGCTGATTGGCTGACTGAAAATAGAGTGAAAGGCACAGTTACAAGATATGATGCAGTAATTATTGCGGCTAGTTGCGTACTTTCTATGGTGCTGTTTTCTGCTGTGAACGCTGTCATTTCGCTTCTACATATTTGCCAAAGCCAGTGAAACAAACACACGGCTCTTGCTTTGTTATTGATTTTGCAAAAGTTCCATATCCGCTGTGAAACGCTTTATTCTGTTTTCAAGCATCACCGACTTTGACAGTCGTCAAGCTTGTCGGTCAGTAGAACATGAAGTTCATCCAAAACCAATCACCAGCCATCCGATAAACCAACGAAGACTTAACGAATTCCAACGAAAGCACGCAAACACCAAAAACTGTTCACCAGTTTCCCGGTGCACTCGCCAGTGAGCGCTCGCCGCGCAGCCAATCAGCGTCGCGCTCTCAGCCGCCCGCATATAAATACGCCCGCCTCGACCGGGTGCAAGCCAGAAGTGCTGTTGGAATTTGCGTGATGCTCGTATGGGAGTGTTACGCAGTGAATGCGAGCAAATCGAAACGTGGCAATGCATTGAGCGATCGCGGCAGAAACGATTGAAACAATGACGATTATACTGTTTCTGATCGACACCAGCGCCTCCATGGCGCAGCGGACGTATCTCGGCACGAACTTTCTGGACACCGCTAAATCGGCCGTCGAGACATTCCTTAAGGTCAGCCATCTTGGACGTCGCTATCTTTATGCACGCGGCGACGGTGTGCGCGTTTTTGGCGGCAATTTGAATCGTACATTTGCCTGTATTTCTCATATTCATATGTTCCGACGGCGGTTTGCTTTCGGTTATTGTGGAAGAGTTGAAAGAAATGGAAAATTAAAAAATCAATGAATGGTGCACGACACCGCAATAAGCGTTCTTCATTGTTTGCAGCGAGCTGATTGGTTGGTTGGTTTGGTTTGATGATTTTGAAAACTGATTTTGTTCTGTATTTGTCAGGTGCGTGCGAAAGACCCCAGCGCCCGCGGGCACGATCGTTACATGCTGATGACATTCGAGGAACCACCGGAAAATATAAAGGTTCGTTTCGTTGCCACACTGGCATTTTGTGAGTGTATAGAAGCGCGTTTCGCCTCTGTCAGCTAACAGGTCATATTGTTACACTCGTTAAGGCTCCTCAGGCTATTTTTTGATACGACTGAGACCAGGACTTGAAGGAGTTGTTGTTGTTGTTCTTTGCCTGAGCGCAACGCTCCGGAGGGGCGAAGCCGAGTTGCTGACGTTTGCGACCGAAGCCGCCGGTTCCACTCCGAGGAAGCGCCAGTATCGGAACCCTTGAAGGAGTTCATTGATTGATAGCGGCAATGTGTGAAACAAACGAAACTCTTGAGAACACTGAAAGTGTCGAGTAGTAAGCGATCCGCATGAGACTAGAATTGAAACAATTTAATTGGCTTCATTTCCAAATCACATAACTTTACACATTGAAAATCATTCCGTCATTTGAGAACCAACCACAAAACAATAATACCAGTGTGATGCAGCAAGGTTTTGACGGTTGTTCCGCTCGACACGGTTTCTGCAACTTCACATAGCATTTTTTTTGTTTCAGGTCGGCTGGCGCGAAGGCCAGGGCGTTTTCCAGGACCAACTGAAACGCCTACGAGCGCGCGGCTGCACCTCGCTCGGCGCGGCTCTGGGCGAGGCATTGCGCCTGTTGAACCTGAATCGAATGACCAGTGGCATGGACAATTATGGACTCGGCAGGTAATCAGCTTGAAAGTTGAAACGCTTTGCAGGATGCTGATCTGCGAGTATTTTTTGCTGTTTTTTTGTTTGTTGCACCATCACTTTCGCTACAACTTCCAATTAGTATGGTATTGGACGCTGTTGCTTGTTGATTTCGACATTTCGCAAGAGGCTGAACAGACATTCTGGACTCGCCTTGATTTTGTGAATTTGAAGATCCTCAAGCTGATGTCTGCAACAAGTGAGTCCAACGACAATGTCAAAGTTAATAAGACTTCAATTCTTTTGAAACTACTGTTTTGAACCGGTCCGGTCACAATGGTTTTTTGTCAAATTGCTGCATGTTGGTTGACTGTTTTTTGATCAGAAAAACCTTCGTTTCAGGTATCCATATTATTTGGAACCAGCAGCAATCGTCTGCATCACTGACGGCGGTGAAATGAACACACAACAGGGCATTCAAGAAGAGGTCTGTTTGCTGGGCATCGGAACGACAAAAAAAACGCAAAAATAGCTGCTTTGTTACTATCGTGCTCAGATATTCCAATCACGTTCCCGAACTTTTCTATAATTTTTATGACAACAATCAAGATCGTTCAGAGGCTCAATACAGTGTTATTTTGATTCCACGACTGAATACTTTTGCAGGCGAATGTAGGAATTTTGGTTTCTTTTAGGAAAGCTGGCTTTTCTGTCGTATTCAAGGGATCAGGACCATTTTGGCAACTTTGAATTACCGCATCACAAATACGAAACCGACTTTCTATTTGAGCGCGTTTATAGTGGGCAACCCAGAATAACCAAAACGGGCGGCTTTACCGGAATCACGAGTCATGGTACCCGAGCTCTGCCAGCTCCAACCAAACCGCCACTAAATCGATTTTTGTTCTCAATCACTCAGGTGATCGTACCGCGGCACACGGTGGCCGGCGTGAAGGAGGACTTCACGAAACAGCCGTTCCGGTGGGACCAACGCATCTACTCGTTGGTGTTACGCTATCCCGGTCATAAGCCGATGGAAGAGCTGCACAACCCGTGCACGCAGGTCTCCGAGGAGCAGCTGGCACGTGACTTCAGTCCGATCGAGCGAATGTGCGCCGCCACCGGTGGTGCGGACGGAGATAGTTTTATTATTATTATTATGATGTGCTTGTTTCAGCTCCAGAAAGCCGTATCGCTTCGTTTGCTAACGAGACTCCAATGCGTTCATCATACGCGCACGGATAGGAGAACGTTTCATGGAGTGCGCGGCAATTCAAATTTTTGCGGCACCGCTCTCCTTCGCGGACTCCGTATTCTGTTAAAAAGAGATGAACAGGTTTAAAGAAACGCACCATACAGTCTGACTCAATAACATATGCAACTAGCTGATTGGCTGATTCATGAATTCTGTGCATGAGTTCGACGGCGTTTTGGTTTGCACGGAATGCATGCATGCACGTGATCGCTCCAACCAATCAGCTAGTTGGATGTGTCATTGAGTTCGACTGTACATCACAAAAAAAACGTTTTTTTGTTCATCACTGCGCGTCTGCAGGTCGCTCATTCAGCGTGCACTCGCAGCGTTGGCTGCTGCCGTCGATCGAGTGTCTCGTTCACTCGTTGCAGCACGCGGTCATGGTGACGTTCGAGCGCGCGGGCGATCCGCCGCCGCCGACGCCGCCCTTGACGAACGCCGAGCAAACGATGCTGCACGGTAGGGTGTTTGTTTTTGGATTTTCCGTACCGAGGCACAGTGCACGCATAGATTCGCGGTGAGCAGTTTTCATGCGTCACGCGCGAA
Source organism: Theristus sp. LFF4_11 (assembly GCA_030248135.1). Lineage (NCBI taxonomy): Eukaryota > Metazoa > Nematoda > Chromadorea > Monhysterida > Xyalidae > Theristus > Theristus sp. LFF4_11. The sequence goes on from JASANC010001955.1 coordinate 23,084, forward strand.
TTGGAATTTTTTGGTGAAGTGGTGTCGGAGCCGAGTCCCCTAAATAGGAGCGGACTGGGTCGATGAGGCATTTAGAGCCGCCTTGAGGCGGATGCCAGGGAGTTCTGACTGTTGCGTCGTCGCAGTTGCGATGGTTTCCGACGGAGGCACGCAGACGCACCATCACTCCCCCACTTGAGTTACTTTGAATCTTGCTTGCCGAATCTGTTTTTTTTGTTGCTAAGCTACCATTCGGCAGATTTCAGTTTCTCGACTGACCACCCAGTTCCGCTTGAGTTTTTGTTTCGTTTGTTTTTTGTCAGTCATCACCGTTTCGGCGTCAACCATGCCATCATTGAATGGTTTTCCTGCTTTTTCAGGCAACGAAAACACGGCGCCGCAAGGTGTCCTGAGCAATGGACTGAGTGAGCTGAATGGCTTTGTACGAAGTGCAGCCGACTTGAAGGCAGAGCACAAAAATCACAACGCAATCGATATAACTGCTGACCTGGTGGGTTTTGCGTGATTGTTCTGCAATTTACAGTCCATCTGGAAAATATATGCAACATGACGTGATGACCAAGCAATCAGCGCTGAGAGTTGCTATGACCACCCAATCAGCTAGTTGCATATATTAGCGAGATTGACTGTAGTGTGCTTTTTCGCACACGAAAGGCGTTTTTCTGACGCAAAGCTGTAAGTTCGGTTCGGTGTGCTAAAATGAAATAACTCTTTTTTATTTTTTTATATTTTTCCAGAAACCGCAGCCAATCAACGAGCTGCCACCGGAGGCGTGGAGCTGCATCAGCACCTTGGTGAAAGTGACCAGATTCAATCGTATATACACGCCGGGCAACTGGCCGATTCCGGAGGACTTTTGGCCTGCGTCCGATCTCGGCACGCTGGTCAGCGGTTTTTTTGGTTTTTTTTAATTGAATTAGAAGGGAGCATTTTTTTAGCTTTTTTTCGGGACACCTGTGCTCGTATTCGACGTAGAGATTCGACAAAGAAACGGGTCGACAAAAGAAAGCAGCACAGAAATGAAATTCAACGCGGCACGTGGTATTTAACTGAGTTTAATTTGGGTACACCCCGTACACGGCAAAAAAACCCAAAAGCCTCACAGTGCCTAGCCTTTTTTTGCCATTTCCAGCGAGTTCAACCGGTTTTGTGCCCATTTTCACGTTGAGTTGAGCCATTTTCGATCCGTTTTACTTTTCAGTAGGGCACCACACGTCAAAACCCTAGAAGCTTCACAGTAAAAAAACCCGATTGTTTTCTGCCATTTTCCGCTTGTTTGTTGCCAGTTCAGCCCGCTTTCACGTTGTGCTCAGCCTATTTTCGGTCCGTTTTCAGCCGCCGCGCGACGCCCACCCGTTGATCCATTTTCGGTGCGACGCCAAAGAGCCGCTGGTGTGCGCCGACTTTCCGTTCGACAAATACGAACTGGTGGCGTCGCCGTTGACGGAGTACATCCTGAACCGCAAACAGCCGAACGTTTGCTGGCAGGTTGGCGAGCGATTGGCGTTTTAGTTTACTCCCGACCCGAGACTCGATGCGCG
>JASANC010001956.1:0-13355 GCA_030248135.1 Theristus sp. LFF4_11
CATGTGACTTTAGGGGGGGCCGGTCAAAATTTTGAAATGTGATTTAAAGATAGTTAATATTCAAAAGCTATAAAAGCTGTAAAATAATGCTAAAAATACACTCACAACTCTTGACGTTTGTGTCTGTCCCTACTAGTTTTGTTGTTTCTGACCAAACAAGCAGCTTGTTTGCAGAAAATACTCTGTATTTTACAAGAATTTCTGTGTTTTTCTTTGGCAAAATTTGGTATTACCCGTGCGATCCAGTGCACCCCCTCACAAAATTTTTCTGCCAGTGCACCCCTCAGGAAAATTTAACCCGTGCACCCATAATTCATTCCAAACCGAGAAGTTGAGGCCAAATATAAAATGTGAACAATTTCTAGATGATCAAGACAACTGGAAAAAATTTGGAAATACGGAGAAGACATGTAACTTACAGGAAATTGATCAAAATGCAAGCTGATGAAATGATAACTCGTGATAAAAAATATAAAAACAATGAAACAATGTATACTCTAAAAATCCAGAATATAAGCGCGATTTCTAGAAATTAGCGAAATTTTCAAGAATTACGAGCAAAAATGGTCAATTTTGCTCAAAAATTGACTCATTTTATATTATAAGAAGACAAAAATTTTTAGATAGATAGCTGGCTGAAAATTTTTTAGATAGACAATAGCTGAAACCGAAAAAAACCTGCTTGATAGAAATTGATTAAATTTTTGGGGGGGGGGCCATTTGAGCCCCCTAGAACAACTATGGTGCACCCCCCCCCCTCACCGAAGGCACGGCCTAAAGTTGACGGCACCCCCTCACCGAGGTCCGCTTTCGCTACTGTTGGGCGGTCGATCCGGTACCAGGTCGATCCGGTACTCGGTCGATCCGGTACCAATTGAAATTTTCAGCTGTTTTACGGGTTTTTAGCGTTCAATTCGTTATGTTTTCGATTCGATTTTTCTTTGGTTGATTGTTGATACGATTGTTGATGATACGATATGAGACGACGACGACTTGCGACATGGTTGGTTTTGGGAATCGTAATCTGATTCTGAAAAAAGCAAACAAGTGTATATATTTTTTTTTATTTTCTGAAATATTTTCCAGAAGAATAAAGCTCAAGACGGTGAAAATTATCAGCTCAACAAGAAAAGGAGAACAAAATAAAAATATGAAGACTGATTCGGTTCTCTTTTGGGTTACGGGGAAAAATGTCTGTTGTTTTTATTTTCATATTTCCGCGAAAAAACCTGCGGGTCAAATGTTTCAGACATCAGATAAAATGGAGGGAACAAAGAAAAATGGAAAACAAATCAGAAACAATTCGAATTGAATGCTAAAACAGTTGAAAATTTTAATTGGTACCGGATCGACCGAGTACCGGATCGACCGGTACCGGATCGACCGCCCTACAGTAGCGAAAGCGGGACCTCGGGTGAGGGGGGGTGTTTGCCTTACTTTAGAGGGGGGGGGTCAGGTGCCTGCGCGGTGAGGGGGGGGGTGCACCCTAGTTGTTCTAGGGGGGGCCTGGGGGGCGGCCCCCCCCCCCAAAAAATTTTCGAATCTATCTCTATCAAACTGGTTTTTTAGCCTTAGCTATCATCTATCTAAAAAGCTCTCCAGCAAGCTATCTATCTGAAAATTTTTTGTCTTCGAGGACATAAAATGGGTCAATTTTTTGAGCAAAATTGACCATTTTTTGCTCGTAATTCTTGAAAATTTCTGCTAATTTCAGAGTAAAATCCGCGCTTATACTTGATTTTTTAGAGTATTTTTAGCATTATTTTTCTGTAAGTTTATAGTTTTTATCGTTTTAGCTATCTATCTATCAAATTTCGAAATTTTGTGCCCCCCCCCAAAAGTCATTCATGCCCCCCCCCCCGCGGCCCCCCCAAAATTTTCCAGCCCTATCTATCTATCTAGAAAATTTGCTCAGCTATTTATATCGGTCCCCCAACCCCTCGGCTCTGGAACAACTATGGGGTGCACGGGCAGCAAATTTTCCTGAGGGGGGGGGTGCACTGGCAGAAAAATTTCGTGAGGGGGGGGTGCACTGGATCGCACGGGTAATACCAAATTTTTGCCAAAGAAAAACACAGAAATTCTTGTAAAATACAGAATATTTTCTGCAAACAAGCTGCTTGTTTGGTCAGAAACAACAAAATCTATGCAGGGACAGACACAAACGTCAAGAAAAATGCAAAAATTACGGTATTTTTGGAAAAAATTGAGATGAGATTGACCACCGTGAGGGGGGGTGCGATCCCGTGTTTTCTCGCGGAGGGGGGTGGGGGGGAGTCTAGTACCCGTGTCGAGGTAAAGGGGGAGGGGGGGTACACGGGTATCTGCCCGTGCACGGGCGGGATTTTCGGCTGGGGGGGGGGGTGGACCCAGTACCGTGGGCCCAAAAAAAATTTCGAGGGGGGGGGGGAGGTATGGTACCGTGGGGCGGGGGGGGGGGGTGCCGACCAAAAAAGTGAGGGGGGTCCAACCTATGGTAACGTGGGACCCCCCCAGGGGGGTCCCATGGGGGGGTGCATTTTTTCAAAATTTTCTGTGGGGGGGGGCCCACCCCCCCACCCCCCCATGATAATTTTTCGCTTAAATTTTGAAGGAAAAACGCTAAATTTTGCTGCAAAATCGTTGAAATTACAATGAAGATGGTCAAGTTATCATATATTCAGCTTATATTATGGACTTTATAGACAAAAAATCATGATTTTCGAAAAAAAATTTTAGGGTGTGCAGAAAATTTTGGGGGGGGGGGGGGTGTCCGCCAGACAAAATTTCATGGGGGGGGGGGGTGGGGGGGTGTCGGCCAAAGTTTCGAGGGGGGGGGGGGGTACGATGGGGGGGTGCCCGTTTTAGGGGGGGGGGGGGTGGCACGGTGCCCCCCCCCCCCCCCCACCCGACGGTCGCGGGTGCTCTGGGGGGTGTACCCCCCCCCCCCCCCCCCCCCGCCCACGGTACTGGGTGGACCCCCCCACCCCCCCCCCGCACTTTCGCTACTGCCGCCCTAGAAAATTGCCAGGTACCGGATCGACCGGTACCGGATCGACCGTACCGGATCGACCGGTACCGGATCGACCGCATGCCTGTTAAACAACGCAGCGCTTCATTATGACATGCACCTATGGTCAGTTTTATAAAAGTGAGGCGTCAGGCAGGAGTGTCTGAAAAGTAAGAAGTTTTACTCCAGGGTGTTGCAAAAGTCAGACCGTGAAACAAGTTCTGGTAAAATTAATGGAGATGTGAACCGGCAGTGTCAAATAATTGATAGAATTTTGCAGCAATATCAATCCAATATAAATCTGTGGTCAAGAAAGAAATTTGGATGCAATCATACAATCGGACTTTGTCATGGTCTAACTTTCGGAACACCCTGGAGACCGTAAACTGGGGTCAAGTTTTTTCATACTCTCGTCTACTTTCAGCAATCCAAGCTAAACCATTTCTTTTTTATTTGTTTTTTGCGCAATTCGCAAAGCATAAACGTTGCATGTTGTTCGTTTTATCATTTTTGCGTACAATCAATTGTATTTCAATCACTTCAAAGCTTCAAGCACAATTTACAGTTGTAAGTTTATTTGAATTTTGTCGACGAAGTGGATTAATTGTTTTGTTTTACTTGCGTTTGTTGACGGGCACCGGGCATACTTCCTCAGCTTGTTTTTCATTTAATGCTTTGTTCCGAACTTCCTTTAGCACTTTCAACTTCAATGGCGACTAGGGTTGGTAAAAAACCGGTTTTTTATATTGCCAGGAAAAAAACCGGTTTCTTTTCCGTTTTAAAACCAAAAAAACCAAATGTTTCTCACCTCCTAAACTTTCCAAAACTTGGCACCTTGAACTCAAAACAAGAAATACATCAAAACTGGTGTTTTTGAGCAGCATAAAACAGCTGTTTTTTGCTACCCAATGCTACCCAATTTTTTGTTTCATATCAAATCAATTTCGCTTTTATGGGGCAGCACGTTCAAGTAAAACCGGTAGCGGATGGCGTTTGAAAAATAACATTTCATCAGTCACCGTTTCAAATCGACAACGTCGTCAGTCAGTCTGCATCTGCACTTGGTTTAGCAGTCACCTTGTCTTCATTGTATTTTGCTTGACCCTTGACACAAAAGCTTCTGCAAAATGATGCTTCACCAGTTCAGTTCGACACAGTTCACGTTCACTGCACCGTTTTTTCAAAAATATAATTTTACATTTTATCAATCAAACGAAGAATTGTGATTTTTCACCACGAAGTTTGAAAAATTTTAAGGTAAAAAACCGGTTCTTTATTTTTTTAGGAAAAAAACTGAAAAAAAACCCGGTTTTAAAACGGAAAAGAAACCGGTTTTTTTCCTATGCCAACCTTAATGGCGACTATTTAGTTTGTTTCGGATCAAGCCGATCAAGGCAGTCTTGAGTTTGATTTTCGCTAAATCATGTGTGACACTTTTCGTGATTGATATTGTTTGATATGAAAACCAACCAGTTGCTTTTGATGAGGTTTTTAGAGCATATTAGAGGAAACTTTCGAATTGAAAAATCGGCATTTTATTCAATTAAATTTTTTTAATACTTGAAGCATGCCCGCCACCGATTCCGGAAACCCGAAGGTTACAAAAATCCGGTAGGTGGGAACGGATCGACTGACGACCATCCCGTGGAACCAATACCCTCGCCACGTGAGGGGGACAGCCTCTAAGCCCCGCTCTGTCCTGGGGCACCAGTGATCTTAGCCCGATTTCGGTTTCGGTGGGCGGTGGCTGGCGCTGGCCTGCGGTCGCTATATCCACGTTTCCACGAAGGGCAGCGAATCCGAAAGTTTTGATTTTCGCCCCGTCCAGTACCGAAGACGTGGGGGTGGGGCCGGGGGGCACATCAAAATAGAATAATGTGCGCCTAATAAATCTTTACAATTACCGTTGTTTCAGTTTCTCTCTTGTTTCGCACCGAGTTAAAAAACAGTTGGAAAATGATTCCGTTGTGGCGTAGGGCTGTGATGCTGGTAACGCTTTTGGTCGTGATGACAACAGTTTGCGTCAGATCTCAGACACCAACAGCATCCCCACCAACGTCTTCACCATCATCTGGCGCAACATCTTCACCATCATCTGGCGCAACATCTTCACCATCATCTGGCGCAACATCTTCACCATCATCTGGCGCAACATCTTCGCCATCATCTGGCGCAACATCTTCACCATCATCTGGCGCAACATCTTCACCATCATCTGGCGCAACATCTTCACCATCATCTGGCGCAACATCTTCGCCACCATCTGGCGCAACATCTTCGCCACCATCTGGCGCAACATCTTCGCCACCATCTGGCGCAACATCTTCGCCAACAACGCCACAGTCTGCGCCACCAGCCGCACTGGTCGGTGGTGTTTGTACGAGAGCAAGCGACTGTATCTCTGGAGCGGATTGTGTTCAGGCAACGTGCACCTGCAGCCGTGGTCGCACGCAGAACGCTGATGGATCAAGATGCTTTGGTCGGTCAGACGTGTTTGTTTGCATGCCACATCTCGTTTTTTGATAGTTGACTCGAAAAAAATGTGTTTACACGCCCGTTTGTTTGGATGAAAACGTGATGTTGACGAAATTTTGAACCGGAACTTCGAAATTTTTTGATTTGCTGCAGTGTCGCTTGGTGGCCAGTGCCAGACAGCAGTGGATTGTGACGAAGGCGTTGAATGTCCCACCGGCACGCAACGTTGCACGTGCCCCATGGACAAAGTTCGCGTCGGAAATCAATGCCTCAGTTTGTTTTGTCGTTTTTGAAGTTTGCTGAACGTTTTAGAACCATTCGCTTGCAGTTAACAAACACATTGAATCACGTGATGAGAGAGAGCATAGCACATCGGCTGTCATGAGCGTTTCGAATTTGCAGCCAACCTCGCGCAGGCATGCACCGACTCGGATGAGTGCATCACCGGCTCTGTTTGCACCGCACCTGATCTTACCGATGTCGACACCCGCCAGTGCTTGGGTAGGCTGTTTTGGGTTTGACTACCTTTTTAGTCTGCGCGACATGAAGAGCGTTCAGACGCAGTGAGTGTTTTGTTGCGGCGCAGGCAGCCACCAGGGCGCTTGTGTCGTCGCCATGCCTCAGTGCGTGCCGGGCGCCGCGTGCCACGCGTTCAACAGTCCGGTTTGCCTCTGTGAGCCGGGTCTTCTGACGCAGGACGGGCTTTGTGTTGGTCAGTTGCAAAGATCCACCAGTACATGCAGTATATCACAGATTGCATGCCAGCTCGTGATCGCAGTTGATTTGTTTCAGTGCCAGTGAATGGCGCCTGTGCGGACGGCGCCGGCGCGGTGGACGCGAATGCGCCGTGCGTTGCGAACGCGGAGTGCTCGTCCGCAAGCAAACGGTCGCTCTGTGTGCTGCTCTGGTCTTGCAATCTAATCGCAACCACGCATTTGCATCGACCAACTGGACCACGTCTTTTTCAGTTGCGAGTGTACGGCGGACAACGTGGAGAACGACGGCCGATGCCTGCCGGTTTCGCCGGAGCGTCAGACACGAGGTGACTCGCGTTTGCTTCGGTTGCATTTGTGTCAACGAGTTGCCAGCCACTTTGCTTCTCGTGTCCAGTGTCGGTGGGCGGCAGTTGCGTCGTGAGCTCGCAGTGCGTCTTGGGCGCTCTCTGCCAGATGGCTGGTGGTGCTGCCGGCTTCGGCACTTGCGTCTGCGCCGCCGACAGAACACAGGCCAGGGACGGATCGGCGTGCTTTGGTTGGTGTGGTGCTGCGCTTGCTTTCGCCATTTTATTCCGAAATAGAAGCAATTTTTCGGGTTTTTACAAAATACCGTATTACCTCTAATAAACCCCATGGGGGTTTATTTCTTCAGCGACTTCTGGGGGTGGGGGTTTATTTGGGGGGGGGGGTTGTTGAAAAATAGCAAAAATACCTTGCATGGCAGGCAAGAAAGTCGCAGAAACTTCTACTTTTCATAGAGATTTCCTTTTGTAACAGCCTTTTGTAACAGCCTTTTGTAATGAAATTACCACTAACTCATCCCTTTGGGGCCTTTGGTAGCACAATTTCACCAATGTCACTGCATTCAGCCACTGAATTCGCTGGGTATGTGTTTCAAACAAGTCTCCAATAAACCCCCATGGGGGTTTATTTGGGGGGGATTATTTGGATTATTTGTCGAGGGGGTGGGGGTTTATTTTTGGGGGTGGGGGGGTTTAATTTTGGGGGTGGTTTAATAGAGGTAATACGGTAACAATGCAACAAAACTGCGTTTTCTACAGTATGGCCGAATAAAGGAGGCAATTCATCAAGGCGGGATCCGTCGCAGACTAGGAGCTGTCTTTTTTCAAAAATGCAAACATAATTCCCAATCATGTGTGCAAAGGGAAAAGAATGAACAAAATAGCGCGGATGATCCGTTAGTTAAAAAAACGCGTCAAACTTGGCACACAATTTGATTTCTGAGCGTCTTTTTTCTTACATTCAAAATTCGCGCGCTCCTTGAACCCTGAAAAAAGCTGCCATGTTTAATCGGCCATACCGTAGTTTTATTTAATATCTGAAACAAATAATTGTCACTTGTCAATATTTGTCTATTGATGTTGCTGCTGTCGCCGTTTCTGACCGGACCAGCACAGCGGTGGAACAAAACTATCAATGAGCCTGTGTTGCCTTGCGTTCACCACGCACTATCGTTCAGTTCCCATCCGTGGTCGTTGCTCGATCAGCGCTGAGTGCGGTGCAGGCGCGCAGTGTTCCTCCATTGGTCTGTGCACGTGCGCCGACGGCACCGTCCGTGTTGGTGATCACTGCGTTGGTTGGTGCTGACTACAACGGTCTCCGCTTTGCCATACTTGATTGATTTATTTCACACAGCCATATGCACATTCGAATTCCTCATTTTTGTTTGCTCTGTCCATTTTTGCTTGGCGAGCCGTGTCTGATATGCATTAGAGTTCACTCGCCCATGTTGACATCCTGCCAAAAGCAACGTGTGCATGCCGAATCAAACGTGATGTTGAAATGATCCATTGCAGCTCGAAGGAATGAGTTGTGCTCGGACGACGTCGGCTGCGCTGAGGGCGCCCTGTGCGCTGGCCCGGCCGGCAACAGACGTTGCCTCGGTACAGTCATCTGCCCGGTCACTGTTCGTTTTGTGAGCCTCAGTGGCATGCTCAAGTGTGTTTCACCGTTTCAGGCAGAGCAGACGGCGCCTGCCAGCCAGGCCGAGACTCGTGCGTGCCGGGCGCTGCGTGTCAAGCGGACGGCCAATGCACCTGCGAGCCAGGACTGTTGTCGCAGGACGGCGCTTGTGTCGGTTGGTTGGCACTGCTTGTTGTTCCAGTTTGCACTTGTGTGCGCTTGGTTGTTGTTCCAGTTTGCTTTCAGAGATGTGCACGGGGGGTACCGGGTTGATTGACATGCCATGCGTCATGCTGTGCTGAGCACGCGACAGCAACCAAGCATGCGTGTCAGATTGCGTGTCTCGTTTCCACTCACTGTGTTTTTTGTAGAGCCAGCCAACTTCCGCGGTTGTCTGAACGTGGACGGCATCGAATGCACCAACGGCGCCGTGTGCGAGGTGTCCCGTGGCGCTCGTGCGGGCGTCTGCCGTTGCAATGCCACACGCGTTGCGAATGCCGTTGGCGAATGTGTGCCGCAGGCTGGCACTGGCCCTGCCACCACGCAGCCACCGCCAACAACTCCACCGCCCAGCTGTTCGTTTGATGATTTCTTTGCTGTTGTTTCGCACTGGGTAGACATGGAAAATTGAAAACGCGCGTTTTTAACCAACTAGTGTTGAGAATCGAAATGTGAACTGTCTGCTTTGACCAGTGAATGCTGTTTTTCCCAGACTATCCGTGTGAGTATGGCGGCCAGTACTACGATGGTGTCTACCAGTGCGTCGACTACGTGCCAAACCTGACCGGTGGGCAATGTTTCTATTATCTGCTTGTGTGTTAAAAAAATTTGCGAAGCCAATTTCAGTTTTTAGCGCGCTTGAAAATTTTCTCGGTTGCGCTGCTATGAAAAGAACGTTTTTTGTTTGTCAGAATACTGCGACTACTACGGTGGCGACTACGACCCGTTGTGCCAAGATTATTCTAATCAGTATTATTATTACGGTTATGGTTACGGTTACGGTTATAACGCTATGTAAAACGTTTTCGTTACCAAATTTCAATAATTTCTCGTATCATTCAAGAAATATTCATATTCACTAAAGTTTGTGGTTGTCACCGCCAGGAAAATACACCTTGTCCGCTACCATTCCATCATTCGTGGCGTTTTTTTTGATTTTGGTGGATTTCTGCACTTCACTGTGGTGTTTATTTCAGCAACATTATACTCATTTTTATTCTACTCATTTGTTGTTTCAATTATACATTTTTTCTCGATTCTGGATGTTTTCATTTATGCAGTTCGCCACTCAGATATTTTGAAGAGAAATATTGGGAGAATTTTGGGGCTGAAAGTTGGATGTGTGGTTGTTTTGTTTTCCTTTGTTTTCATTTGAAAGCTCGACTTTTTTTGAGCGATCCAGTTATTAGCCCGTTGCATTCGTTTTTTTGCACACTCCCTCCCGTGTGCTGTGAATGAAGGTTTTGCCTTTTGTGAAGTTGTTCAATTTTGCCCCATTTTGCAAAGAAAATGCCCATACTTTGAAGTTATTATTGTCACCCGGTCTCTCTCAAAAACAAAGCCATATTTATTTTTTGTATCCGACCGTCCAGTGTTGCCGTTGTGCGACCTCAATTTTTTTATCAGGTATAAATCGTTTTAGCGTTATTCATTCAAAAACAATTTAATGAATGCCGGTTGACTATTGAGTTTACTCTTTAGTGAGTTTCCAGTCGGCTCTTTTGAATTGAAGTTGTGGTTGACTGAGGCGAACATACTGTGGAGGTTGTTTTAGACACTAATTGATTTTTCATTTTCACTAACACCCCAATTTTTCATTTACAATATTTACATTTGTGATATGTTGACCTGTGCTCGTCGCACACAAAAGAATAAAGTTTGAAAAAAAATTTTTTATCCCGTGGCTCAATGCGCGCATAGATGGTAAACAGTTTCATGCACGGCGCGGCAATTCAAAATTGGTAATCCGAGCGCTTGAAGTAGGGCCGGGTAGACTATTTTGTTAGACCATTTTGAATTGCCACATGAAGCCACGTTTGCAAACGCACTGAGTCGCAGAACCCAAAAAATGGATGATAGTTGGATGGAAAAGTTTATGCGGTTTGTTAACAGGTTCAAATGAGACCAGCCAGTGAGCATACCTGGTTCTTCAACTTAATTTGAGAGAAGCCAACTACAGTTGTGAAATCGCTTGAAACTGCCTTGTGTCAAGTTTCATGGCACAGACGCAGTCAAACGCTGGGCAAGAACACATCCCAACCAGGTCAGTGGAAACTAATATGCTGTTATTGATAATTGCTGTTTACATTCAGGAAGTGCAAGCTTGTTCATTGGAGACGACCTTAGTTGTTGGAAGCTCGTGAATAATGGAGCCTCAAAACTCGTTCTCGTGTGTTTTTTCGTTTCATTTTTACTAATATTCTGACTTTCATTCAGTTGATGTTTGGATTACAGAAGACCAATATCAATTCTGTAATCTGGTAAAATCCATAGCAAATGAAATGTGGGTACAGAAAGCGGTGTGGTTCTTTGTGTTGTTTAGTCATAATGAAAGTACACACTTGCCTGGTTCATATGAACATGAAAGGCTTTTTTGTGGTGCATGCGAGGCAAACGAATGAACCCGTTGAAAGGATGAATGCAGCAGAAAGTGACACTTTCATGCTCTGAGAACAGTACAAAAAGCTGCCATGTCTTCAGTTGAGTTTTTGCGATTTCGAGTCTGCCAAGGCACCAAGCGACAGTAGCGAAAACGGGACCATGGATGTTTGCCACATTTTGGGGGAGGGTGTCAGGTACCTGCTCGGTGAAGGGGTGGTGTGCACAGGGAGAGACTTTGTCGCAGGGGGTTGCGGGCAGAAAAGTTTCGTGAGGGGGGTGCGCACCGGATCGCACGGGTAGTGTTTTTTTCTTGGAAAAAAGACATGGAGCAGTCAGAATATCTTGCTTGGCTGCTTGTTTGGCAGAAACATACACTAACATTAAATAACGTCAACAAAAATTGAGGAATTGAGGTTTTTATCAAAGTTCGTTCTTGAACAAGTGAGAATGGAGATGAGATTGACCGCCACCGTGACGGGGCGGGGCGTGGTGCCGGTGCGACCCTTTGTTTTTGGCTCTGAAGGGGAGGCTGCCGCTGGTACCCGTGTCGAGATGTAGTGGTGGGGTGCAGCAGGGTGGTTGCCCGTGCACGGGCAAGATTTTTGGCTGAGGAACCTACCCCCCACAGCACACACACCCCCGTTTTCGCTACTGCTAAAGAATGTTGTGTTTTGTAAAGTTTATTTCACTTTCTAAAATGCATTTTTTAAATTTTGATGATAATGGTATGTGTACAGTGTAAGTGTCATTTTTCTCCATTTCGCTGCTGTTTGTCACATTTTTTTCTGGTACAAAAGCAGCTTCTAATTTTTGTTTCAAAACCGGTAACACTGCCGTAAGCAGATTTTAGCGTTCTACGTAATGTCTTGTTCCACTTACGACCGAAGACAAGAAAATTGAAGTAAGTCTCGCGTGCCAAAACGTTCTTAGTTGGGCATTTGCAGATGAATGAAAAAACCGGTATCTGTTTTTTTGCCTCTGTGAACAGCCCTCAGAGCGACATTTTATGCTCGGCAACTATTTTCTCTCGGTAAAAATTTTGGATAGAAACTTGATTGCTTCAAGATGCGCTTCTTCAAAACCGTTTCGCACGCGTAAGTATCACAAGCAATTTTTTGGCAAAGTAAATGGGCGGACCATTTTTATTGTTGGTTGATTTCGGGTTACGAACTTGGAAAAATCGATGAAGCAAAGTCACGAAACAGTATTTTGTGGTGCGTGTATTTACAAATCTTGTAGTACTTGATGTATATGTAGTCCTCACCTAGTGTTCGCTTCATTGTTTACAATCGTATGAGACGCAGATGTGCAACTTCCATTTAGGATACACGATTTATTGTACCCGTAAATTGAGTTTTCAAGCATTGTATCTTGATCTGGCTTGAATATATATTTTTTTTTGACATGACTCTGACGTAGATTGCTTGCCTTGCCACTGCATTAAACAGAGTCTTGCGGTTGTCCCTGAATTTTTAGGGTTAAGTGTGCGTTAATGCTGGTGGCCCGTGCAATACCAAGGCGTGGGCTGCACAGCCAATCATCTCCACCACCCATCTTCAATGGTGTGTTGATTCTAACTAATTTCATGTGGTCAAGCTGGTGTTAAACGGTGCCATGAACTTGGAAAAATGCCGAAGCAAGTTGCCCAGGTTTAGTTCAGTTTTCGAATGTATTTTCAAGTAATCGACTGAAACCTGTGTTTAGCGACACAACTAGCCATGAACTTTTCTCAGTTCGGTGATCTATTCTATCTTGGTTCGTTCCTTGTTAAGTTTCCATGAACATAAGTTATTGGTGACCGTTGGCTCCAACTGCTTTTTGCTTACTTTTGTTTGTGTCGCTGAATCTAAAAAAACAACATAATGTAGAGTCCACACTTCGTTGTGGACGACAGCTTTCCTCTCCTACCGTATTATTCTGGTGATTTAGTAACCGTAACGCTACACTACTCTTTTATTAAATGCTCAACCGGTTCAACATTATTGGTGATCGTTGTGTTACTGCATTTATTCTTGGCGTTTCTATTGATTCAACAGTTCTCATACTCTCAACAACCAGAATAAACACTTCCAAGTTAAACACTGTGGAACGCTGTCTGTTCTGTTGTTGACACGCAACGTTGTTGTCGCGTGTCGCCTCATCAACACAGGCGACTCGCGACATAGATTCGACGCTCGTTCGTTGAACTGGGCGTTTGGGCGACATAGGCGAAGCACCTGAAAGTTTTATGCATTGAATGTAACATTTAATTCAGCTCGTTTTATCCGGAACGTTTTAGCTTTGCCTGTGTCAGTCGCCCGACAGTAACTAAAGTCTATCGTCAATAATCCGTCTATCCACTGATAAAGTAACAATCTTTTATTGTAACGGAAAACACGTAATACAATAGTGGTAACAAGACAGTTTTATCATCACACCGTGTCGTACCATTGATCCACGCAATGTGCGACACACCCACAAATCCGCATACAGTGGAGTTGGTCAGAAACTCTCTGTGGACTCGGGCCGCAGAGGGTTGTGACCTTCGTATGCGGTCTACCCGCCCGGTCAGCGGTGGCGGCCCGGAGCCGGCGGGCGCCCCGTCGCTACTGCGGCTCAGCTCGCCGGCGCCGTCGGCTTCCAGTGCTGGCCCGGCGGGTAACCCACAATAA
>JASANC010001958.1:0-26302 GCA_030248135.1 Theristus sp. LFF4_11
GAATCGGATCTGAAATTTCGGCACCATTTGTTGCAGACGACCGTGCAAATCACGCGCTACTTGAACGAACAAGCGGATCGAATCGGTGAATGCTTGGACGGTGATAATCTGACAGCAACGCTCAGCGAACTCGGCATTCGTTTTCACAGAGTGCTGTTGGAGCATATCTACCAACTGCAGTTCAGCATTAATGATAGGAGCGAGGGTTTAGTGCTGCGCTTGTTGTTCGATGCATTCAAGAAACGGAACATACGCTGAAATTGTCTCGCCCACACTGCAGTCGAACTGTAAATCCTGGGCAATCAGCGGATGATCGGCTGTTTTCGAATTTTGGCTTACTGATTGGTCCAACCAGCTTAATGCAGCCCAGCCAATCAACATGCCACATTTAAATGCAAGAAAGCACTCAAATAGTTGATTGTAATCTGGCTGTAATCGATTTCATGCTTGTGATGACACAACTATCCGTACACCATTGTCGCCAGGTGCTCTACTGCTGCTCCATGACGTCCGTGAGTACTACGAGTGCGTTCGCCAATGGGGCATTGTGCTCGTCAAGAATCTCTTTGAAACACTACAGTCATTGTGCAGTCTGTTGGCCGTTGCCCCTGCGAATGTGCAAGACATCGCCTCTGCTGATCGCTTGGTTCGCACCTTGGTTGCCGTTTTTTGTTTGTATTTTTCATCCCAATTACTGACGCGAATATTTTCAGCGTGACATTGAACCGTCGGTCGTTGTGAATTTCGTTCAATTGCGAGTGGACTACAAGTCGGCAAAGCTGTACAATGAGTTTCGATAATGTTGTAAGCCAATAATATTGATATTAATATTCAAATCAATCTGTGATGGAGACTCGTGGTCCGTTGTTATTTACTATCCAAATTACAAGATTGTTTTGTATTATTTTTTTATCTTCATTATCAACAATTTGTACAACGAAGAGAAAGTATGAAGACTCTAAAATAACAAAAGAAGCGACAAAAACAAAGCGCCATCTGAAGCAGAACTGAAGCAAAAAGTTCTCAAAGTAAAACAAATTTTAACTAAAAAATCCGAGATTTCAGGAGGGAGAAAAGAGGTTTACGTCATCATTGCGCAAAACGCCTAGCAGCTTTTTGATCGATTGATTAAAAAACGTTCAGTGGCTACAAAAAACGACTTGAATCAAACGTTTCACAATAAAAGTTTATAAAACTGTGGAAAACAGATAACAAATATGGTGTAGATGGTTGATCACAGCAACGAAACGCACGGGGGCGTTGTTTCAGAATTGTGCAAATTTTTCCAATAAAACTGGTTCTGTGACGTCCAAAAACGACTGGCTTAACGTCGGTCGGTCCAATAACATTTGGGAGCCGGGGTCAGGATGGCGGTTGTTTCTTGTTGACTGAATCCGTTAGTGGCTTTATGGTGCCCTCGTTATAGGCAAGCAGGATCGCTTCGCAGACGAACTTGAACTGGCTCTGCAATAAAAACGGAAAATGATCAGTAATGACTGGAAGCTTGAGGCACAGTAGGTATGTAAAAGACTAAACAGCTTGCGCATAAAAATGAGAATAATATCTAGATAGTTATTCACCATTGTTTCCAACATCTTGTTGAGACGTTCTTGAGTTGAGCAACCACAACTCAATATGTTACCTTACCTTACAAGAATGGTGAGTAACTATTCTCAGTGGAGTTGGTCTCCAGAATGACCAAGTTGATCCACCAGAATATAGAAGGCGAGCACTGACCGCATTCTGTATGGTCATGGCCCTCTGGTCGCGCATGGTGCGTGTCAAGTCCAACGGGTACACGGGCTCGTTCGTCTCGACCAAGCACATTGCAGTCTCCATTAGTATGAGCACGCCCGTGCGGCCGATACCAGCCGAACAGTGCACCAGCATCGGCTCGACACTGCCCACTCTCGCTTTGCGCACTTCTTGCACGAAATTTACGAACTCGTGTGGATCGTCCGGTACACCGTGATCTGGCCACGCGATGTATTGCATCTGCGTCACCTGACGCTCTTCTTTGCTCTGTAAAGAAACAAATGAAATTAAAGTCTGAATACTCGGTCTTGCTCCGTTGCGAGTTGAACAGCAACTTATGTTCCTCTAGGGTTCTTTTGAAAACAATGATTGGCAGATTCTCGCGACGTGGACTGATCCAGATCGGAACTGGCAGATACTCACTTGTTTATGCACGATCGTGAATTCCCTAGTCGCCGTACTCGGTGTTTCGACTTCTCTGACGCAAGTGATCTGCAGTTTGTCATACTCTTGCGTTTCGTAGAGTCTCGGCCAGTACTGGTGACACTTGACACGGCCCCGCTCAACGGTGGCGGTTAACATGACCACCACGGAGCAGAGTTGCTCCCAGACGACCTGCCAAAAGTCGGCCGTTGTATGCGGCAGGGGGCCCTGCGCCGCGATGTAGCGATTCTTGATGCCGCTTGTTGGTATCTCCATCTGAAATTGAAGCCGGTGATAATGGTATTTCACTGAAAGGCGAAAAAACTTTCAGCATCGGAATCAAACCATTTTCACAACGGGTTGTGGGAATGCTGTGTATTCGAAACACGATGCATTTTGTTGAATAGCAATCTGGCTCGCCGATTGAGAAAACGCCAACAGACAGAAAGAAACCAATGAACGTCATGCAAGTATTTAGTGCTTGTTCAACTGCAACTCACATTGACGAAGTTCGCGTTGATGTAGTCACCGCCACTGCCGTTCTGTATGATGACTCTGGTCGCGTCGTACGGACACACGTCCCTGTATCTGTTCTTGTTCAGATTGTCGGCGAGTCGACACGCGTTCATGTTCATGCCGGGCTTCTTGCGGTAAAGCTGTTCGAATTGCACGAGTGCTGCGCCGGATGAGAGCGCGTCACGCAACAGCAGCAACGACTGGCGTAGTATGTCATCGCGGGGCAGGTCGTCCGCGACGTGCGGCGTCTCCGGCACGTACTGAAAGTCGGGCTCGTCCACGTCTTCGCCGACGTACACTGAAACAGGCACCGGCATCGTGAAACGAACGGAATGAATGAAACTGACAAATAGCTGCTCTAAACATGCTTACATATGATGAGTAATTTTTTAATTAGACAACAACGAACGCTGTGTAATCTGCATTCTCCATGGCTCGCGGGGCGGATTTGTTTTGTAAAAACAGCTGATGTGTTGACGGAAACAAACGGAAGCGGCTAGCTAGCGCGCAAGAAGCAGACCAAGCCACGCGTAGTTTGTTCTCATGACAACCACCAACAAAACACAACACCCTGGTGAAATCCAAAGTGCCTTGATTAAATACAACCCGACATTTACCATATCCGTCGAGCAGCGAGATGATTATTCGATAGGTTGGCAGAATTTTGCGTCGTTGAGCCAACGGAATTCTGAGCATGTTATCGCAAAGAGTGCGTGCCCGCCGTATCATGGGCGAATGGCAGCACAGTTGCTCCATCAAGTTCCAATGTACAACGAAAGTAGTTTTTTTTACTCTAACTATTCGCTTCTGGCGTCTGACTCAGTGCGTTGCAAGCAAAAAACTGTGACAACTTCAAAATGACAGTCTGACTGCACTTTGCACCAATCGCAATCAAGTGTAGGTGTGAGTCAACCTAACCGACAGTTGACAAACCAATTGCGCGCGCGCAAAGTCTAGCTGTTTGATAGTTTCACTTCACTAGCACAAACAAACGGTGCGCTGTCACAGTCAGCGCATAACTGTGACGTTGCTTAAAGTAAACACGATCAGCAAACATAATGTCAAAGGTAAATTGACTTCCACTGAACAGACAACAACCCGCTGAGTTTTTTAAAACTTTAAACTTTTCGTTATCACCAATATTTCCTCACAAGACGGAAACAAAGATTAAATAACGATGTGTTTCGGTACGAAAATCGTTACTTTTCTAATGGTTTCAGCGGAACGAAACGAATCTGCGTGTTGGCTAGAATCGTTTGCAACAAAACCAGACGATAAAGAACTGTATTTGGGGTGTATTTGCTTTTGTTGGTGGTTTCTGCAATTCGCAGCTAGAATTCCTGAACTAGATTCAGTGCAAACGAAAAAGAGCTGCTCACCATTTGGTCTGACGGTCATGACAAGCTCGCCGGTGGCTGATTCACGTGCGGACCTGATGAATTTCACCACTTGATCGTGGGCGTATTGCGTGACATCACGCCCGTTGATGAATAGAACTTGGTCACCCTCGTTCAGCCGTGGGTAGCACGTCTCTGCTGGACTGCCTGGCGCCACTTTCGACACAATGATCGGGTAGTTCTGGTCGGCACCACCCTGCAGAAACGAACTAGTGGCCTTTTTCATTGCAGTTCAGACAGAACTGCCAAAAAGTGGTACCGTTGGTTCGAGAGTGAAACAGTGGTTCTTAAATCTTCGAAAGCAAACCAACATGACGCTGCTGTACCTTGACATTGAATCCAAATCTGCCTTGAGCGTCCGGTCGCATTCGAATAACGACGAGGCCCTCCTCAGAGCCGTACGAACCGTTTTGCGGGTTGAAATGCGGTTGCTGCTGCTGTGGCGGACTGTGCCTCAACAGTTTACCGCCGTTGATGGTGCCGTTTTGTTGAGTGGACGGCGAGTGGTGGCTGTTTGTGGCGCTGTTTGATGTGTGACTGTTGTTGTTGACGTGTGTTGGTATGCTGTTCAGCGACGATCGTTGACTGGCGACACTCGACCGTTGACTCGCTGACACGTTGCCGTTCAGTGGGGCGCCACCTGAGCTGCCGTTCACATGCACCACGTGCCCGTTGAGACTGCTGCCAGCTGCCGTTGAGGTGCTCGCCGACGGTGGCAGCCCGCCGTGGCCGTTCGCGAGGGGACGCCGGTTGTAGCAGGCGGACGAGGCGCTGCGGTGTACCACGCCGGTCGTGGTGGCACGCTGAAACAGACAAACGGGACACTTTCGAAATGAACATCGACTTCTGAACAATTTCTAAATAACGTTTTTTTCAAATTTTGGTGCAGTGCGAGAGCGGCGATAGACCGGACTGTAGCCAAAAAGGTGAGTTTTTGTGGCGTACCGTCTTGCCGAGCGGCTTTCTGCTGGTTGATGGTAAAGTGCCACTGTGATTTTCAACAGTGGCTCCATTATAATTATCATTAGTAAAGACTTCATCGTCTTCAGCGTCAATAAACGCCAGCGACGATATGAATGCTGGTGATGTCACCGATTCGATCACCCGACCGTGCGGCATGATTCTTTCAGGAATTCTGTTTTTAGTTAATCAAATTCAAAACGCAGAAAATGAACACTCCGAAACCAGCCATGAACTTGTGAACAATAAAAAACGAATACATAGCATCAGGCAAAAAAAAACTGAACGGAAAACCATGCAGAAATCTGGCCACTTGACCGGCAAAAACAACCAGAACACTGATGAATCACCAGAAAACACACCCGCACGGTGGAGTGGCAGAGAAACAGGAGAGATAGATCAACATGGTGCACAGTCCAACATTTGAAAAGCAATGCAAAGGCAGACTGAACTGCAACAGCAAAACTAAAACAAGCGCGTGCATGTGTATCACATTGCCACCAAGGGACGCTAAATGAACAGACATGGCAAGAATTATAATGATAAATGGATGCAGCGATTATATCGTGGCAGGGATGCGTCCCAATCAATGGACGTCATTCTCATCAATGTTATAATCACTCCACCCGCAGTCCATTCACTCTCCTTTCGGTGTGTGTAGCTTTGCTCACAGTGGGTGGTCCTCGACTCGGTTTTCAACCTGCACCCACTTTTCTTGACGGTTTGCTTTGCTTCTCCCACACAAAAAAATGAACGGAATTAACGAATCACTGAGAACAACCGTTGCATCTATTTGGTGGAACGAGATAACCACTGATAACTAATGATGATCTAATAAGCATTGAAATTTAAATGGATGGACGTATCCAACGAACACAAAAAGAAATTTTCAGTGAAATGACTTTTCTTATCTGTAGGCACTAGTCAACTGACGGCCAATATTTTTCACTGAACGTTTTGCAAGCAGGTGCACATTGCAACGAAGTTGGAAAATACAAAAATACAATAAAGTACTACAGTTCCAGAAGAACTCTGGTTTGTGATGTGATGTCTGGCCTACATAATACACGGTGTGTGCATGCACAAACAATATCAGGAATTAGCACGAAACCCCCATTCCGTTTACTGATAACAACAACGGAATTGAATGATTTGCATATGCAACTGAAACCAAATGCGGTGTTGTTACATACGACACACAGTCGCGACAACTTTTTATCGTATATTTCTGTCCGTTGGCATGGAAATTTGAACAAGAAATGAATAGTGTAGAGTGCGCGGGCTTCTTACACACCCGCCATTTGCACGTAAACGACGGTAATTAATCAAATCTTACAAGCGAAAATGCGACAAGAAAAAATGAGCGCGCGTGTTTGAAAGACGCGTAAAAATTTTCTGCAGATTGGAGAGAGAGACAGAGAAAGAGTCAATGATCATGTGACAACTGTAAGCAACAGTGGTGAAGCGAAAGGACGAAAACGTGATAAATAAATAAAACATGCAAGACGCTACGCGACGCTACGTTTGCATGGCCAGTGACACCAGAGAGCAAGGAGCAACCACAGCCTCACAGGTGCGCTCACAGTTTTGCTTTGTTCGCTGTTCCACAAATTGAGCAAAATTTTACAAAGAAATGATTATCGTGCATTGTGCACCTATTTTTCTTGAAAAAATGCTTGATAATGCCACAAGTTCTTGATTTTTTTGTCAGTTTTAATCTCGACAAAAGTGCGTCATACCTCGGCATAACGATGAACGCAGCTTGTGTTATTCGTTTATTTGCATTGAAAGTGTGCAATGCAAACGCCCAGTACACGGTGATCGCACTGCACGTTGTGATCTGGTGGTGGTGACTATGCCTGCGGTGCACAATCACCAAATCAACACATTTTTCATCAACGAGCAACACACACACACACACACACACACACGCAACAAAACTATCAACGCGCACACAAACGAGCCAGCCTCTTGCCCGTGCACGTGCATTGATACAATCATCACTAAAATACTGTTGTTGTTGAATATTGTTGGAAAAGCAATAGCAATTGCACTGTGCTCTCACAACAACACAACATTCTGATTCAAAGCGTAAGTGGTGGTAAATGCGATTGAAAAAACCTGTGCGCATTCAAGACCAAGCTGCTTGCTCTGTTGCTTGTTGCCTCAAGCATAAATCCGCTTTGTCCTAATAGTGATGAAGTACTGAACAAGCCGCGCTCAGCGGCTTTGTTTATTCGTGGCTGTTTTTCAACAGAAAAGCCTTGGCTTGGCGCACACTACTAGGATGACCAGTCAAGCAGCGTAAAAACAAAAAAGCGATACTTTATGGTTGCATTTTTTACAGATGTGAAAAAGAAGAGATAAGAATATTGCGGTGTTTTTTCTCAAACCAGAAACCCGTTAAAAAGTATATTGCTTGTTTCCTCCATAAAACCGCAGGAAACAAAAAGCATAATAACGGCTCATAAAAAAGTTACTGAAATGTGGCGAAAATTGCTTTGTGACGGGCATCGGCTGTCAAAAGTGACAAAATGAAAAATGCGTGAAACAGCGAAAAAGAACACGGTTTTTACTGTCAAGGTCTTTTCATACTTTTCCATTCACATTTTCAGGCGTAATTTTATTTATTTCTCAGCAGATGCACTTTTACTGTACCGTGACTAAAATGAACGATAAACTTTGTGTGAGAAAAGGAAAGTGCACAACATAAGAGCAAATTATACGGCATAATTATAAGGCACCGCACAAAGATTTATGGAATGGACACAAGCTGCCTGTGAAAATAGAAATTATATATTTAAGTATGCGACA
This sequence comes from Theristus sp. LFF4_11, assembly GCA_030248135.1. NCBI lineage: Eukaryota > Metazoa > Nematoda > Chromadorea > Monhysterida > Xyalidae > Theristus > Theristus sp. LFF4_11. The sequence goes on from JASANC010001958.1 coordinate 7,866, forward strand.
GGAGAAAATTCATAATGTGTGTGCTTTTGAAAGTAGACGAAGCAGGAAAACAGGAAAGAGCTATGAATTTATGTTACTCAGGGATAAGCTTCTTTGGTCAGAGTTGCTCTACTACCCGCTGATGATTCTCACTGATTCACGAACGATTTTAATGGCTGCCAGGTTTTTTTCTGAATAAGACGAATCAAAGCTGGATCATGAACGATTTCTTTGGTCATCGCACAACCCTGACATGCGCCTGCACCATTGGCCAAAAGTGTTGATTGCGCTATACTGTTCAACCAAAACAAACGAACAGCTCCAAGAGACTGACCTGCGGTGCGTGAGCAATCATGGCATTGTGTCGTTGTACACTGTAGAGGGCAGCGGCCGGTTGCTGCGACTGAGGCAGCAGTCCGTTGCTGTGCTGGTGTGTCCGTTGACTGCGCACGTCGAACGAGTGCTCAGTGACGGTGTCGTCGTCGACGATGTGAGCCACGTGCAGGTCTTTGGTGGTGTTGTTGTTGTTATTGTTGTTGTTGTTGTTGTTGTTGGTGTTGTTGTTGTTGTTGTTGTTGTTGTTGTTGGTGTTGTTGTTGTTGTTGTTGTTGCCGTTGACACCTGGTGACACCGGTCGATGCTGGATGTGCCCGTTTGCTGTCACAACGCTGTTGTCACTGAAATTGAAAAAAATGGGTTGTTGGATTTCAATTGCGATTTTCTTTTTCTTTCTGCAGTTGAGAATTCGTTTCTCGAAACGAAACGAAAGACTCGTTTTCATGCTGCTTGTCAATGTTGTCAGCTGCGCACTGACCGTTATCGATTGATTTGTCACATAACTTTCAGATGTGTTATTAAAACAGTTTAAAATTAGACAAATACTGCTGCTTGTTTTCGCTTTGCTGTGTTCCCCCGGTAATGAATTTTCGATGCGAATTCTGGATGCCTTTTTGTGGCAGTGGCCTTCTACACACTGGACTGGAGCAGTGGATGCCACAAAAAAATCAAATTGTTTGCTTCACATGTCCGTTGGTGATGTCAATCTTCGACGCGCTCTTTTTTTCATTTGGAGCTAATACTTGCGTTTCTGTGGTGTTGTACTCGCAATTTTTTATGATGTTTTCAATCGAATAATAGAAAACAACCTTGAATTTACTTATTATGGTCGCGCGCGTGCAGTTTTTCTGAATGCATCACTTCAGCTCAAAAGAAACCAGCAGAAAAAGCAACCCTGAGACTGTTGTGAGGGCGGCAGGTGGTCGCGCGGGATGAAAAAACAACTTTATTCTGCTCATTGGAATCCAGTTGCCATAGTCATTGAGAAAAGACAAAATATGCAACTGTGTTCGTAGGCATGATTCGAAACCAGTTGGTTGTTGCCATTTTGTAAAATGCGAGACACTGCAAGGCGAAAGGGTGACAGAAAATGTAGCCGGGAAGGTAACATTATAAAACAAGAAGGTGTTCAAGTATCAGATACATATGGTCTGCAAGACGAGCAGAGTGCGCGATTTCGAGCGTATTTCTCTGCCGTAGACAAACCGTCTCAATGTCGATTTCGCTTACCCACGGTGGTTCGCTGCTACCGCAGTAGCATTTGTGCTATCCGACTCGGTGGCATCGAACGCAAACATTTTCCTACTCCTCAGTATGCACATGGTCGCGTCGGAGGACCGATGACGAAAGCGAAGTTGCGCGGCGCTCGCCGAAAACCACGGTCGCCGGGACGCACGGCCACGGCTGCGAGATTGACGGCTACTCCTTTCATCCGGCTTCGCTGCTTCCGGTCCTTGTGGATCGCGGCTGTGCTCGAAATGTTGCCGGAGTCTTGCGATGTTCTGTTGTTTCAAATGCTCATTGTGGTCGTAGAAACTGACACAGTGGTTCTCGTGCTGCTGGTGGTTTCTGTACCGTGCAACTTCCGATTCGGATTTCACGGTCGAAGTCGTCGCAATCGACGGTCGATGCGCGGCGACAACGAATTTCAGCATTTCGATTTTTTTCGGGGTTGTCGAATTAAAACATCTTTATGGGGTTCTGCTGGATCGACGGTGACAAACAGTATGGGTGCTTGTTTTTTTTTGTTCCGTTTGTTAGAAGTAGCCAAAACGACTGAGATAACAGTCAACAGTCACAAGGAAAATGACGGCTGGACAGGTTTAACGAAAGATAAATAAACATTCGAACATGTTGCGAAAAGGAACCTTACTGGAGAAACAGATCAAAATCAATGAATACTGAATGCAGACACGTACAATCATAATAAATAATAATAAAATGTCAAAATGTCATCGCAATGCAAGGCTTCAGGAAACAGGTATACGTAAAATGAGCTTCCAATAACAAGCGTGCTTCAAGAACACGTGTACAGAGACGTTCGTTTATTTCCTGCATCGTGCGTGGGTCGATAGATTCAAGGGGTGTTTTGAATGGTGCCCATAACGAAATAAACAACATTCAAATTCTGTTCGAGCCATATTGCCATCTATTTATTGGCTAGCTTGTACGTAAGCTGCGCTATGTTATTGTTCACCGTGCTATATGAACCAAATAAATATCTCCAGGTATTATTGACGATTGTAAACAAAAAATGACCAACACAAAGCCGCCATCAAGCTACAACAACCGCAAACAATTCAGAAGCTCACTTTGTCCACCAACCGATTTCACTGTTCGACTCGAGACAAAAAGCGAGCGTTTGCTCAATGCGGTAAATGCGCACGCACAACAACGATCAGCTAACGCTAAAGTGGCAAAAGTGAGCGCTTGCTTAGCACTTTTGTCGTCGTGTTTAGTGCTGTGTCCGCCTTGACCGGCCCTGGCCATCATCTAACCCGACGCCCGTCTCTCGAAAACGAATAAAAAAACTTGAAATCACCCTAAAAATACGCTCGCGGGCTCCGCACACTTGAAAGCTCACAAAACTGTCCGAAGCACAGCGCTATACTAACTCGTTTTTACCATCATCGACAACGGACACGATTAATAAACGTCGTTTATGTGGTATATTATGCAGTTATTGGGCTTATGAAAATGTAATCATAAAAATGCGAACTGTATAAAAATTGAGCAATATATCTGCTAACGTTGTGCGCGCCGCAACCAGTTAACAGTGAGAGAGTGAGGCAGCAAATAAAAAAATATGACGCTCAAAAGCGCCCAGCCGCACACGTCTAACGGGTTAACAAAACTGAAAACGGTGCTTCCGCCAGAGACTCTGTGCTTTGAATCGCTTTTTCGGGTCTCCACCAGCTGCAAACGACGATTTTACATATTCTTGTTCGGGTGTGTACATTTGGGTTCAGCGAAGGATGCAAACCGAATGGCAGGCAAGCAGCATGGTAACTGAATGTAGCTACTACTGATCAAACAAAAATGTCCATATCTCTCAGTTGGCAGGCTTATGAAACAGAGCTAACGGAAAAGCACACACATACTTTGAGCTTGAGCACATGCACTTTGCAGCGTTTGCGGCAAAATATGCACATTGTTCATGCTTACTCAACTGCAAAACACCACGGCCCGTAGCAAATACAAAGAAAACGTCAACGAGTGGCTAGTGTGATTGTGCAATTGTGCCAACCCGAAAGTAGTCTCTCGACCGGTCAGCAGAAAGCCTAATCAATGTTTCAAATCGCAACACATTCATTGTGCGCGAGCATAAACCAACTCCTGAGGAATGAATAGACGGCGCACGTTTATAAGACCGGGAATTTTGTGCACTGCATCACACAGCAAATCAAGGAGTACGTAAATCCAAATACAGCGTGCGCAGTTTGAATGCATGAGCTCGTGTCTGGGTCTGTCACGTGGGCACGTGGCTAGTGCTGCCAAAAACAGGTGGCTAACGGCACATACAATGCGGCTTTGTGTCACTCACTGAGTCAACTGGGGGTAGGTTGGGCTGAGAATCAATCGACAAAGAAGTGTTTTTCGTACACTTCAATGATGTGAATCTTTGCGGGAATATTTTTCGAAACCGAATCTAGTATGTGGCAAGAAAGGAAGTTTCGTAAGACAGTTTCGCAATCAGGGATGGACAATAGAGGCGATGCTAATGAGGTGGGTGAATTGAAGCCTGTTATGTGTTCATCATATCGCATCCAATTACATGCAAACGTCAAACTTGCCCTGTGATGTAGATGGGGCGTGCGCGAGCGAGCAGCATCATTGGGCGCTTGGTGTCCGCACTACCGACTCTGATGACGATGTTGTGGTTGATGTTGTGGTTGATGTTGTGGTTGATGTTGTGGTTGATGTTGTGGTTGATGTTGTGGTTGATGTTGTGGTTGATGTTGTTGTTGGAAACGGGTGGTGGTGGTGGTCGTTGAGGGTGTCTGCGTACGGACGCACTTGGTGATGGAACCGGTGGGGGGCTCACTGAGATTCTGCTGATGGCGGTGCACGAGCTGACGCCACTGCTGGTGCTCGCGCACGGGCTGCACGTGGCCATGATTTCACAGCAGTCGCACTGGTTTGTGATGAAGTTAGGATTTTGAACCGAAATTTTTCGAAAAAGTTCTTTTCCTGCCTTCTGTCTTCAGTGTTGAACTGCTGAATTCTGGTTTCATTCGCTGGTGTGTTTGAATTTGTTATTCGTCGTCATATTTTCTGTTTTTCAGTGTATGTCTTGTCGTTTCGTTTTCGCACCAGCTCGATTTCCAGAACTCAAATATTTACTGCGCGAAAAAATAACGTTGTGATTATTGTTTACTTTCGGTGGACGTTGGGCATACACAGACAATCATTTATGGGAAATGATATACAAAATGTCAAAGTGATTGTAACGAAAATATTGAAAAAAGTGAAAAGAAAATGTTTGCGCCGTATATCGCAATTTTCGATCAGCAAAAAATGTAATCGTTACTGCGAAAAATAGTAAAGTAAAGTGGTGTCAATTGGGACAGTGAAATGCAATTATCAATGCAGACCTCAAGTTGCAATAAAAAAAACGTTGCCGGATATCTGAAAATATCTGTGTCGCCGTGAGAGATTTGCGCATGCAATTTACTTTTTTTATCAAAATTATAATTTTTCAGAAAAGTACACAGAACGGCTATTTTGCGCAGTCGCCCATTTGCTGGTGTGTTTCTAATCGGAAACTCTTGTTTCGTTCTGATAGGAACTGAATGACTTTGAGTTCACCGATTTCGATCAACAAAACAATTCGTACGACAGCAGCGGCAGTGGGCGTTTTGAACTGCGCAAGACTTTTTGACATGAGACGCGCAAAAAAAGTCCAAAAACGTTTTTTTCACAGCTTGACAACTAAAAAAATTAAGTCGCAAAAAAGGCGCACAAAAATGTGCGCATGACATGAAAATGAACGTTAATGCGCACGCACGCAAGGTGACAAGCTGACACGAAGAAAAAAGGGAAGGGAGGCGTTGTTGTGTGTTCGATCGCGAAAGAATATTTCATCTTCAATAATCATTACGTTTGCAGACGACAGACACACAGAGAGAGAGAAAAGCACGGATTTCAAGGGAGAACAACCGAGAAAATGACGCGCACACGCGCTCTTCAGCGTGCCATGTTTCACAGCAGCCAACAACACTTTTTACGTTTTCATGGCAATATGTCGTGTGCGTGTGTGCACAAGTTCAAACTTGGCGGCGTAGTTGATTTTATAGTTCATGTGTGCGCGTTTTGCGCGTTCAAATGCACGCGCAGACACAACGCAAGTTTTTGGTTGAAGAAAGTGTGATTGCTATCTTATGAGCGATAGGAAACACATCACGATAAAGGCAACATGCACATGCGCCGCAACGTATGTGACGACGACAACAACAACAGCAACGTTGTGCGTGCAGTCAGCATTCGACCGTTGTTTTTCAACGTTTGCGAAGCGTTTCGTTCTTTTTCGCGTTGACTGACGGGGCAATGTTGACAGCCAAATGCTTGCGAGCAAAAAGTGATGTGCATATGTCCGTGACCATGCAACTAAACACGTTCTGCTTGATACATTGTCCGTCTACGATGTTGACTTTTGCATGGTTGTCACCAAACCTCGCTTGCATCCATCCCTCCACTCATCCAACAATGATTGTACAACGGAGTAAAAAAAAACAACTGTGAGAGCAACAAAACGAAGCTGCACAACTGTAAAGAAACTTGAGAAACGTTTTCATTTCTGCTTTCTGATTGTTTTCGGAGTTTTGATTTTTGGGCCACTCGCAAAAAACGTGGAAAAGTGCCCATTCCAAGACGTAATTGTTTTTTTTTTGGCCACTTCTGTGGACACGGCGCGCAGTTACTTGTACTTCTAAATGTTTTTACGATCTTGAAACCGTCAATACGAACTTTCATAATGCTCAAAACACTTTCATCGAACGAGTTTGGCCTTGTCTGCTCGATGATTTCTCTGCCAAACAGTCTGCGTGTCGCTGTTTATTCAAGCATGCGTATTTTGCGAAACTGTTCTTCTTCGCAAGGTGCTGCGACAAGTTTCGTTCAATCGAATTTGCTACAGATCACGCTAGAATGCAATGCCATAAAGTCACACATAAAGTTTCACCCAGTCACCATGACCCTGAAACTGACGTTTACTCCAAGACCCGCTCCATTGGCTCCCAAGTGTTGATCGTTTCTAATTTTTACGGGGATTAAAAATGAACTGCGTCTACTGAATAGTGAATGAGATATCGAGAGCTGTTGAGATGTAAATGAAAACATGCAAACTCACACTCACTGTGTTTTGCGTGTCTCAATAGTAAAGTTATCGAAGTCCCATTGGCGAGATGCGTCGGATTAAAAACGATCCAAAAACTTGAATTAAGTCAGTGCACAGGGTTAGTTATCAATATAATAATAATGCCGTGTCACACACGGCGACGACCCAGTTCCATTTGCCGGTGTCACAGCGTAGTTGAACGAGTATAATTTGATTGTTTCGTCGTTCCAAGCGTGCAGTTGTTAGTTTTGCAATGACATTTATTGGTTTCTTGGGCATATCAAACTTTGAATAATAGCTCAACCTGTCACATTTCCTCTCTTCATCACGTTGCGCTCAGGTAACTAAAAATAACTTGTGAGATCCGGAATTGTATCTTTGCCTAAATAATTTTAAAGTAAGCGCTGTTTTCAATGATCAAAATTATATTAGCTGCGTTGTCAAGCTGAATGTGACGCGAAAAACATGGTCAGTAGGCGAACAAATGAAACTGTGTTCAATCAGGCGCGATTGAATGTACAGTGGACATGTACCTCTGCCTTGTTCTCCCTGTCCTCTTGTGACGCAAGCAACAAGCCAACAAGAACAAACCGTAGCCTAAACTTCAACGGCAAAGGGATGATGCTCACTCTTAGCGTCTCATGACAACGGCGGCTGCCGCTAAATATTTTGCTACAGACAGAAAAAAATCCATTTTCCGCTTGCTCATCAACTCCGTGGTCGGCTTTGCGCCGTTTCCATTTTCGAAAAGGCAATAATCACTTGGCGTGCTTGCGAGCCGCGTTTATCGCAGCGAACCCAGGCACTTCTTGCGATGGCACAGACGACATGAGAAAAAAACGGAAGAACTGAAGAGTGGCACTGATACAACGAGCCGAAAATGGATGGCTTATCGCAAAAACCGGTATTTCCTTGTCTCAGTCAAACTGCATGTGCAGGAAACAAAAGTGCGCCATGATATTGAGGAAACTTGTATGAATTGTCTCATTCGCAAATAGTTTTTCTCCGAAACAAATAACAAAAAACGTTTGCATTTCATGTGTGCTTTCATGAGTTGAGTGTTTCGGCCGAAAAAATAGGCCTGGAACAAACCTATATGAATGCATAAACGCAGTGGAAAAAAACCGCGACGAGACTCAAAGCGGAGCAGCAAACCACGAATGAACGCATAAAAACGACAGAAGAGCAAAATGAGGCCGTGTCCGAAACAGAAATGCCACGGATGGAAAGTCAATAAATCACTTACTGGTGTGTCTTTGCGGCGTCCAGTATTCGCTGAGTGCGCTTGCGGCGGGGCGGTGGAACCAAAGGCGGCGTTTCGTTGTTATTTTGCATGAATAATAATAACACTGCTGCAAGTTTATTGCGGCTGCACATTCAGCAAGACAACATGGTCACACTGACGTCTTCATTATTACAGTCACTTTGGTGTCACTCTGTCTTGCTGCGACGACTGGCACACTCCGTTGGCACACTCTCACATTTTGCTTTTGTGCATTTATTACCATGCAAGTTGGTGTTTGAAATGCTGCGAGTTGGAAAACAAAGCTGGTGGGTTCAAAATAAAGGAAAAAACGTATGGGCGGAATAAAAAATGAAAAATAAAGCTGGCTTGTTGAGCGTGCGTGCTTTACTGAAACTAATCATCCCGCTAACATCAGAACATCACGCTGCCATTTTTAGCAGAACATTAGCGGGGATCAAGGTTTCATTGGGAAACAGAAAAAATAACATTTTACTATCAGCAAAAAAGATAAACATTCACAAAAGCTGCTGACAAGAATGCACTAGCTGACGACTGATGTGCGCTCGCTGAGCTTCAATCAAAGTTTATTTTGACAAAAAAAACTCATGCCGGACACAGTCGAGTGGGGCACGCACGGCAAAACCACGGAAAATAAATGTTGTTTGTGTCCGAGTGTGTGCAGTTTTTTTACTTCGTTCGGGGATTTTTGTGTTTTGCTTTGACGCGAAACAGCAGCACTATCAGCGATTGTTTGACGATGGCTACGAAAGAGAGTTGAATTTGCTCTTGAATGTGCGCTCCAATTGTAAACATTCGAACATTATTGGGGGAAGTTTATGCGTCCGCGCCTGTGAGACTGGCGCATGACATGACCAGCAAAATGTTTGTTTACTCATTTTTGGATTGAATACTGTTAATCTTGAATGAAATAAACGTTCACCAATGCGGTGCATATTTGTGCTCATAACACAGCAACTCTATTGAGACAGCACTGAAAAACGCTCAAGTTGATTATCTCACGTTGAAAGCTGAAACCTTTGAACATGAAGAGGAATTGAATGGGCTTATCGCAGCAACTAACAAATTCAGCTTTGCTTGAAACTTGAAATTGCACGACAATTTCACGAAATAAATGCTAAAGCTGGGTGTGAAGCAATAAATTTGAAACTGTTAGAAATACAATAATGATTGAACATTCTTTCTGAGTCTCCGATGTGGCACAAACCACCAATAAACGGGTTTTGAAGCAATCTTGAAAAAAGTGCCGAGTACCTGAATGCTATACAGCTCCATTGTCTTCGTACAAAAAGCGTTTTTTCGCAAATTGCCAGTGTAGCATTCAATATTTACAAACTGTTTGGGTGCGAAAATAGTTTCATTGAAAGCTGGAGTCTTAGTTGAATTAGGCTACCTTGTGCTAGTTTGCACCACCTTCACACATTCGCACTAGTTCGCGCGCAAAACTCAAAAAACGCTATTGAAACACCAGCAAAACATACGGTCTGTTCACCGCGACGTAAAAACCACTTCTCGAAGCGAGACGAAAAAGTTGCCACAACTTCAAAACACAAGCACCAGCACTGACGTGTTCCACCAGATCGGCTGTCTCGCGCGTCCGCGTGCGTTCATCAGCGCCGCCGTCGCGTGTCTGTATTCGGTCGCTCTCAGTTTCCGGCGCTGTGCCGTCAGGAACTCGATGGACGCCGAATTCAGTCGATGCAACGACGGTGGATAGAAACCATTCGAGTGATGCGATGACGACGTCGCTGCTGCAACTGCCGCCACGGCCACCGTGGTGCTCGCCAGATTCGCAGCCGCAGACGCCGGCCGAGGCTCCGACGAGTTGCTGCGTGCCTTGATGATGCGAATCGAGCGTTGGTGCAACTGTTGCTGCGGCACAATGTAGCCGTGGTGGCGGTGGTGGTAGTGGTGGTGGTGCTGCGGCAGTATGATGCTGGAGGAGGCGGAGCTCGACGCGCTCGACGACGCGGACGCGCTCAGCGTCAGGCTGGCTTTGGTTAGGGCTGCCTGATGGTGATGTGGCGCAACGTTGAGCTGATTGATGGGCTTGTTGCCCGCTGTGCTGCTACCGCCGTTATTCGCGCCACCACCAAATGATTGATGCAACCGGTGGAACAGCCGTTGCAGACCGCGGTGACTTCGGTGACGTGGCCGCGGAGGGCTCGAAGCGATCGAGTTGCCTTTTGCGTTGCCATTTGGCACGAGCAGTGGTACTGGCTGGTGGTGTCGTCGCATTGTTTCGGCTGCATCCATGAGGCTCGCAATTTATTCGATTTACACTGATTTAAAATTCAGTTCCGGCACGGCCCGGTGGAGCAGTTCAGTGTTTTGTTTTCTCGTCACTTATTTCTCCTTACTAACTAAGTTGACGTGTTGCAGGTTGCATTTTATCCTCACACGCAACCACGAATATACGTGACACAGTCCTGGACTGGAGTTTAGCGCGTTTGCAAAGTGGAATATGCCTGATGATCATCACGACTGGAGAAGTTCTTGGTGTAAAATGTGTGTTATTGGGGTGCTTTCAAAGTTGAGCATTGTTGTTGTGGTAATGTTGATCCTGCGATCACCAATAAAAATTCATTAGATATAATCTGCGTAAGAAGAAAAAATAAAAACATGCACAGAAAAATACGATTGACAGCTTTAGTGGTTGGAACATGAATTTTTTTGCAGCAACTGACACTGATTATTCAAACCGAACATTATTCTACGTTCTAACTAGCGTTCCAGTTCATAAAATAATTCAATATAAACTAATGATTTTGGTGTTTGAACGTTTAAAAGTAGTAATTTACTGGTACTGATCTTGAGCAAAATACATAAAAGTGCTGAAATGTGGAAATTAAATCACCCGCAATGCAAGACACCAGAATCCTCTTATTTGACATCTGTATCAAATGTTTTAAAACGATTGCTTCTTGGAAAAGAATTCTGAAATGTGTAATGTGTAATTGAATCGACTTTTGAATAATGCTGCAGTTTCCGAAAGATTATTTGGCATTTGGGAAAACTTCAAAGCACGCACATGTGCTGCTAAGTAGATAGGTGGCAGGAATTATTGAGCGCACGACCTAATAGATTAACGCCACATTCGCTTCGATCACTTTTATCATTTCATTCATGTTTTAAAATTGTAGTATAGTCCACCCGCAGTATTTTCTGATAATAAAACTATAGTCCGGTCTGAACAGGAAGTCCGAGAATATTGTTTGATAAAGTACAACTTGACTTTTAAAGGGCTGTACTGTACGTGCAGTGTGTGACAAACGGCAGGCATCCAACAGGAGTGGTCAAAAATATGTTGTAAACACACAAGTTGATTTAACGTTAGCTGGCAACGTTCAGCAAACGTTTTTACAGCTCAATAAGCGGCGACAATAAAAACGACAATCAAGCTGGCGGTAACATATTTTGGCTACAAAATGGTTGTGTGGATGTTGACTGTCTGAACGAACGTTTAGAGTGTCGGTCGGAACGCAACGCACAACAATTGTTGAGTTTGGCGATTTCTGGTGAAAGTGCGTATATAAAAAGAATACGAAAACACAATCGTGCACTCGCAAGTGCAAAACTATATGCGGATGATTTAGCAATGGCATTAGTAGTGGCGGTGCGGGCGGCACAGACTCTACGACTCAAGAGCACCCTAGAGAATCAGACTTCCACAACAGCGCGCGCAACACTCTTCAAATCACCATACGTCCACATCCACACATTGCAATAACGCACAGGTTTCAACTCAAAATCTCTATTTTTAAACAGTACTGTGCGTAAATATATATACATGAAATAATGAACATTGGAAATATACTCTTGTAAAAGAAGCGTGCAACACATGCGAGGCCAGACTCTCAGACGACGGTGGTGTTGTTTCATAGCCTTGGCTACTCGTCGCGATTTTCAATTATTTATGAGGTGGAGTTTTTTATGGAATGAGAAAAAGTGCTGCAACAACAAATAACACCACGTACTCAAACTAGCAACGCAACATTGAAACGATATTGAACATTAGAAATGGCATTTGGAGTAAAACATGTGTGCGCAATTCGTCCTGAGACTCATTGTGGCTAGTGCAGCTGGTTTTTTTCAACTACAAAACTTGTAGAACCGAACATTTTTTACGAATGTTGCTGGTAGCATGAGCAAGCATCGTTGAAACAAAGCGACTCTCGTGTATTCATTAATCTGCGAAAAGCTTTACGATGTTCGCGTCAAAATGTCGTACATATTCCGTTTGTATATTGACCGCGTTATGATGTGACTGTGACGTCGATGGTTGGTTACACAATTTATGATTGATGGTGTTCACGTACAGGTGGCACGCGCACGGACAATCAACTGAAAGCTGCTAACGCAAACTGCGAGAAACCGATTGTGATACAGATGTTCGCCAAAAACGAGTTGGGATAGGATCACTGAAATCTACAAAAAAAACCCGCAACCCGTATTTCAAATTTGCAAGGGGTGAAGGACGACAAAATGGGGCTGATTTTACTCATCTTGGGCGTCGGCTAATCAGTGCGGAAAAGAAATTCATTGAAACGAACAGGCAAAGTGCAAAAACCATTCAGATCATCATTCGAAATCTTAACAGGATGAAGCGTGAAAATTTAATCACCACAGATTTATTCTGAGAACGGTGATTACTCATGCGGAACACCAAAATAAAAGAAAATAAATATAAAAAACTAAAAAGAATTAAAAAAGAATTCGTGAATGCGTTCGTGAGCTGTTTAATTGGGAATGCCAGAATTCCGCTCAAAAGTGTAAATGCGATTGATTATACTGAAAACTAGATCAGCAAAACTCGTTCAAACTCAGACCGGACATGTATGACATCGCATCGTTTCATTCGTTTGCCATGTATGCAGTTTTTCTCTCGCTATACAATTTTGACAAAACACAGAACAGATTCAAACTGAAATGCGATCTCTCATATTGCCGGGAATAACGCGATTTGTGGCCCTTTGCTCCGTGGGTGGCGCGCAAACGTAACGAAACTAATGCCAAAGTGGACAATAGAACTTTTGGCGTACATTTCTGACGATTTTAGATTTCAGATGGCGCCGTTTCATTGTATAAACACTCTCGAGAGACTGTTTGAAAACGGCAACCCCAAAAGCAGTGCAGCAGTTTTATTGTTTGCATGTGCCGTGCCAGGCTGACAACGACGTTTGTTTGCGCTACGATTTTATACTTTCAAGAACAACAACCGTTTTCTAATATTGTGTGTCTCTCTGTTTGGAACGTGGAAGCTTCCCGCATTGTAAGACTGACAGTGGCGAACACGCAACACAACCATAAAGTCATGAGTTTTATGTTCGTGCGCGCACGGTTTTTATGTTCCAGAGATAACGGCCGTCGCCTGAAGCGGCGCTTGGGAACCAGCGAGCGCACACAATGTTAGCATGTTCATGGTTTTTTTTGTTTTTTGTTTTTTGATGCGTCGCTCAAATATGCCCAGTGGTTACCACTGTGTCTTGTTTCTGCTGTTCCTCGGTATAATCCGAAATAATCACAAAACCAAACGACCAGAACAAAAAAAACATCAGTGCGCCACTTACAATTGGCGATAGTGAAGCGTGGGCGAGGTGGTGCGGTGCGTTGCTGCGGACGACCACGACTTCGCGAGCCGCTCCGCCTCCGGCCCACTGCGGCTCATGGTGGCCGTGCCGCCGTGCGCGTGGTGCTGCGTCTGGAGCACGTTCAGGGCCAGCTCGTGCTCGGGGGTGACCGCCAGTTGAGCATGGTGACCGTTCAGCCTGCAAATTGCACTTGTGGGGTTAGATCATGTGCACTGTAGCATAGATTAGACCGCTATAGTACGCTGCGGCGAAAGGACCGGTGATCACTGAGAAAAAAGCTAAAGTACTAAAACGCTAAAAGCACGTTCAAAAAAATACAATTGAAATGACCATGCCCATATACCATTTTGCAGTCAATCAGCTCTCTCAATCGTTTACCAGCCGATTTTGAGCGTACCTCTGCATGTGTGCGGCGCCAACGGCCACCCGTGACGTGTCATTCAATCGTGGCGTGCCAATTGGCGTGTCGCCTGCCAGTGACGAGTAAACTGACGACATTCGGCGTTCGCTGCCAATCGTGGAGCGCATTGGCGTGCGCACAAACGACAGCTTGCTGCCTGACCTGGAGCTGAAAAAAGTGTTCTGCGTACGTAGTGGTGACGCCAAAACAAACGTTTATGGTGGACTAGCGAGGCCACCACTACTGCGCCACTCTGTAAACTTCGTTTAGTACAATCGGCTCCACCTGATCGTAAGGACAGTTCACGTTCAAGTGTCACCATATGAATACAGCGAAAGGCGCCGCAACTCTAGGCTAAACACAAGTTAATTGGTTTACAGACAACCACCCCAGAAGAAAGTTGCACGCTGGCGACAAAGTGAAAACCTTTTTTTGCAAACACCTGTTGAACGTGCGTTCGATGCGCGCCCTCCGCTTCATTTCTTCGATCGTTTGGTATTCGGTGCGTCCGCTGCAAAACACACAGTGGCCATCGTGGTGGTGGTGGTGGTCGAACACAACAAACTCTAAGCTCTTTCGGTGGCTGGTATACATTTTTGTTTCTTTCAGGGAGAGAAGTTACGCATCGAACTGGGATTAATGTGAAGGATGGTTAAAGCAAGAAATGGGTACAGTAGACTGGGACTTTTGGTTTGTTATTCAATAAACATTTTCAGGTTTTCACAAAAGTAAAGTGCTATTGCGGCCGCGGTGTGGTGTTGATCGGGTAACCAAATATGGCAAAACAAACATAAAGTAGTGCTTTTAAAATGTCCACAAACAATACTGGGAAACGACTTTTATTTTCGGGCGACTGTTAGCTTTGAAACAGGGTGTCTTTATGTCAACAAAGCTATGATTGGCGTTTAAAAAACCGCTAGTCTGAATAGAGGAATTCAGTTTTGATTGCAGAAAAGCTCGTCATAAAAGCGAATTGTCACCTGTATCGATAGCGTGACCCCAGTGAGAAGAGACTTTTTGGCGGCACAGGTGGTGGCGCAATCAGCCGAAAAAAAGTGTGATGCTCGATGCACGATTTCCAGAGAAGTTTACAAAGATTCGTTGAATTGAGACCAAAACCAACAGCAGTGTCGGTGCCCTAAAATGGTTTCTTCATTTAACTCCATACCATTGCTACTAAATTTGCCACTGAAGTTGCTACTAAATTGAATACATGTGTTGCGAAATAGTAAGTTCGTTTTGGTAGCAACTTTAACGCAACTTTAGCTTAACAACAGTTTCTCAGTAAAAAGTGAAACATAACACATTGCCCGCTTACATTGTCTTCACGCAGCTGAATAAAGAATTGCTTTCGTTTGAAACTGATTTTTGTGATCTTCGCCCAGGCGAACGTGTTGATTCGGTTGCCGTTTTGCAAGACTAGTATGCCAACGTTGCAGACGCCCAATTGAATCGGCACATTATGCGAATCCTGAATACACAGGTGAACTTGGGAAAACAAACGTAGCGAAGCAATGCAATCCATGCCCGTCCGACGGTACTATGGAGCGTAAATCTCCGCAAATCTGATGATGGAACACAAATCCGTGCCAGATGGCACCCATTGTGGCAAGGGCACCCTGTTCCACCGCAACGTCGTTCCACCGCACGGGTGTATGATCTCGTCTAAATGTTGGAACCTATCCCACTTTAGCGTTGTAAACGTCGACTCCGTAGAACGGCAGACGCTTGGCTTGCTCGAGGAAATTAAACTCAGCATCCGCCGGTGATTGGCCTCTGAAAAAAGATGAAACTGATCAGTATTATTAATTGACAGTGGCACCATCGCAGTGGTGTATACCTGTGCAGTTTGTGCAGCTCTGCAATCTTCTGCAGCATCGACGGATCTTGGTCGGCGGTAATCACCAACGAATCCAAATAGTTTTCACCGTGATCTTCAGGTGAATAGTCGCCAAATTCGGCTGAAAAGTTTTATTTATTTTGCCTACAATAGATACATTGTTTATTTTGCGATTAGTAAACTAAACAAAATTCGCTAAAACGAACATTGCGCAATGTAGCTGGCCAGTAGCACCGCCGTGCTCTCCGGACAAGGCAACCGCCCATCGAGGATGTCTTTGCGAACTTGCAGGAAAAAGTGATACCTGAAATGCACTTGGTAATACAAGGGTGGAGCTGGCATGGATACAAGCTAATACAAAACAGTATTTCTGCTATTTCTGCTAACCTTGTGTATTCTTCTTGAAGATTACTGGGCTCGAATACGTAAAACTTGACACGAAAGTACAACACGTAAGGTGGACCTGAAACGCCGAGACAACGACAAATCAAATTACACTGTATCTTAACAATTAGAATTGTGCATGATCAGAAAAAAAGTATATCTTTCCAATATAATTTCATAAAACAGACATTGCATTTGTTTGCGAATGGACTTTGTTGGGTCCAGCCATCGCATTCGCTCCGGCTCACAGTCGGGTGGCAGGTCAACGAACTGCAGACCGAAGTAGTCCTTCTCGACGAGCTCCAGAAACTCGAACACTCGCTCAAGGAGTTCAGCACCGCGCGCATGACGCTGCAATGTTAGACCAAGTTTGTGCTGCTGTAGTTTTTGCATTAAGAGCTGTGGCATCGCCGATGCCGATGACAACGGTAAACTATTGATAAAGGACATTGAGAAAACGTTGCTACGAATCTTGCTACCAAGGTTGCGACTAAACTGACTTCAAGGGTTATAAGACAGCCAGTTCGTTTCATAATGGCAGAACTTTGAGAACTTACATCGAGTTCAAAGCTTTGCCGGACCCCGTCCAGTAGCACAACAGTGCACGCGATTGTCCGCTGCGGCTGCCGAGCCGGCTCTCGAATCACCTCCACTTCTTCAACGTTGTAGCACCCGCTTCCGAATTTCATTTCTCACCGTGTTTTTGGTGCACTGCTGGAACTAAGATAAAACACGACAAATCAGCTCAGACGCACTGCTAACAAGGTTTCTCTTTTCAAAATGTCAAAAAGTTTCACTTGGTGCACAATAGTGAAGAGAACTTTTTTAGTTTTTGAACGCTTGCTTACCAAAATGATGCTGTGTCGGACAACTATACAGCGTTTGCAGTTTTTTTGTTATTTTGTTGTTCTGTCGCAACTCGCGAGTTGTGTGTGCCGAGGCGCAGTGGAAGGCGTTGAAAAAAGAAACAGCCCGTACAAGGGCCTATATGGGCAGCCGATGTTTTTGAATAATTCCAGCTCTAAGCAATCCAAAAGAAGAGTTATCGTCAGCAATTGTAATATTCAAAGTATACGACGTGTGTACTTTTGACGCGGGGTGGCGAAAGAGAACGAGAGAGCCAGAAAGTCACAGTTGAAGCAGCAACAGCAACGATGCCCTGACAGCTGTTGAATGCACTTTTCGAGTCCGTGGCCCGCTTTCTGTGTGTGCCCCCAGCGTTGTTTTTAATGAATATGCAGTATACCAAATGTGGTGCTCGAACTGTCACTGAATATATTTGTCAGCAGTGTGGAGCTTGCAGAAATCAGCCAAATAACACCACCAGATCGACCATCAAATCAGTAGAGCAGCGGGCGTTTTGATGTAGTTTTGCCTCCATCGCTGTTTTTGTTTGTTGCTTACACTCAGCAAGCAGCTTTTACATATCGGTGCAGCCGAAAAGCATCGGTTAAGTTGGTGCGGTGTGACACAGGTAAGTCGATTTATCACCGAGCAGATTGTGATCACTTTCATTCAGTTTTCCGGCCACGTTGAAAAGCTGTCTTGATCGATGGTCGAAATGAATATGGGAAATGAATTAGCTATGGAATATTTTTATTGTCATTGTTGTGACTGACGGTTGAGAGAAGTGTGCAGTCTTTGTTTTGGTCCCTTTTGTCTAGCATTCAGTGGTCACTAGGTACAGCATGCTGGTACTGCTATAAACTTGCTTAAAAGTCATCCATCCGACGAGCCTTGTCGTTTGCTGAAAAAACAAGCAAATACATGTATTACTGTTTATAATTTACGGAACACAAGCGCTGATGTTCGTGCTCAACTTTGACGAAAACGATTTCGAAAAATAATGAATTCTAAGTCGTTGCATCCATCATTGAAGGAGCAACAAGAGTTAACGTACCGATGTTCTCCAAAAAGACCGTAATGCATTAAAGCAGACGGAAGAATATGAGATCCCCCACAAAAAAACACACAGGAACCGAAAAACATCATCAAAATTGAGTTTACGTCAAAGCAGATTGAAAATATGCAAAGCATTTCCGAAGGCGTTTCCAAGCTAGAAAGTTTGGCGTCGCGAACTGGAAACAAAAGCAAACAGTTGAAGATGTAGTGCAAATGCTGAGTGGAAGATAAGAAAACACTTTCGCAAACTTTTACAGCGTTGAAAAATTTGCTAAAAAGTTCAGGACAATCGAGTGGACTAGAAGTATTGCCGAGCTATCTGAAACTGACTACTACCAAGCGTGATATGCGAACGGAATATAACAAACAATAAAACTCGTTGGATGCCAAGTGCCAACTAATGC
>JASANC010001959.1:0-11678 GCA_030248135.1 Theristus sp. LFF4_11
TCTTGCGCAGAAGGCATCATGATGACTAAAGTCATGTGGAATGACAATTTGAACTTTGCATTGTCATTAGAAAATGGATTATTAGTATTCAGCTGATGATGACTTAAATGACTTAAATAGCAAAATTGGCTCAAACTTGTAAATTTTAATAGCCAATCAACGTAGCGGAACGGACCTGACTTACATACACAGTTACTATCTTAGTATTATAGATTTGCCATCTATTATCTTTCTAATTAAACGGGCACCAATCAATATGCGTTTGCACGCAACGATATAGAAAATTTTTCATGGCTGTGCGGCAATTTGAAATCACCGAAACTTGACGTATTCTGTCGGCAGATTCGTGCAAAAAAATTCGGAAAAAAGCTAATCAGAATCTTTCCTCACTAAATAATTTTATTTTATATCGTATTCGAACTACGTTTGCGCGCGACACATCTTTTCAGCTGTGCGGCTTTTCCACACATCATTCAACATTACTCCGCCTCCGTTACACGAAAAGATAGAACTTAAATCGAATTACAATAGCTAACAAGAAGTAATTGATTGTTTCTGAGCAAAAAAATAGACTGTAGTTCCAGAAGATATAGATTGCAGCATCGACAAAGATGTGCCATGATCGACGGCGAAGCAGTGGAGCGGTCCACATACAATCGATCAATTTTTTAACGAGGGTAAAAGTTGAATGATTCTGATCAGAAGAGGTTTTTTAAAATAATTTGAACGGGAATTTTAAGCGAAGCAGTTGGGTGTTGCTGATCAAAAATTGTTTATCATACTTTTAACGGTCATGACAGTAAAATGTAACTCACTAAGAAGCTTAAAAGATTGCTTTTTGAACGGGATAATTGTTGCTGATCATACAAGATTGTTTTTGTTATACCGAACAAAAATGACAGCGAAATGCTGCTGACTGAATCAGATGGCATTCAATTTTTTTAAATATTTTAAACCGGTATCAGCTGATTGTTGCTGATCAAACGACATGTTTTTTTAATTTTTTTTGAACAGGAATAGCAAAGATTGATTTTTGATGCTTTGAGCGGGAATGACTGTTAATTGTCGCTCATCATCAAAAGATTGTTTTCTGATACCTTAAACGGGAATGATTTTTTTAATATTTTGAACGGGAATAGCATTTGAGTGTTGCTGATCAAAGATTATTTTATTATACTTTTAACGGTCATGACAGTGAAATGAAACTGACTAAAAAGATTGACAGATTTTGATTTTGATTTTGAACGGGATTTCAAAAAGATTTTGAACATGATAGTTGTTGCTGATCATAATACAAGATTGTTTTTGTTATACTGAAAAGAAAAGAAAGCGAAATGCAGCTGACTAAAACAGATTGCTTTTAGTTTTTTTAATATTTTAAACCGGTATCGGTTGATTGTTCCAGATCAAACGACGTTTTTTTTAATTTTTTTTTTGATCAGGAATGGTAGTTGAACGACATTTGACGACATGGAAAAGCTGACAAAACAAGATTGATTTTTGATATTTTGAGGGAATGGCTGTTAATTGTCGCTGATCAAAGAACATTTTTGATACTTTAAACGGGAATGACAGTGGAATACAAAAAAGAATGAAACTACAATTAAGCGATATTGAAGAAGGTAACAAATCAGAGTTTATCTTGATACTTTAAATGGCAGTTGTTTGTTGCTGATTAAAAAAGATTGTTTTTCATATTTTGAATGGCAATGCAGTTATGATTGTGTTGCTACTGTTGCTTGCAGATCAAAGAATATTTACGCTGAATTAAAAAAAAAACAGCGGTTCTCATCAAAATGATTGGCAAGTTGAAAAATAGTATCTGTGGCTCTGAATGATGCTGAAACAGCATTAACCAAACCACATAGTAATAAGTGATACGGTGACTAAATCAGGTTACGATTGAATCGACAGCAATAAAATCAGCAAAATCACATACTTGACAAAAAACACTGTTTTCAAAAAACTGAAATGCTATGATTTTCAAAAAGTAGAAGCATCGACGGATACGAGTTCTTTAAAAATGAACGTTCATTTCTACGGTAAATCAACAACAGTCGGTTGAAGCAGCTCAAAATCAAAATGCAATGCAAAATGCAAAGGTCAAAAAGCGAAAATCCACTCAAAAATAATAATTGTAGTTATCAGCTAACCGTGCCGTAGGCACGGGTCAATTTGCTAGTGAAGCTTAATAACTGGCTTGGTGTTTTTTCTGAATCGACAACCGGAATCGACAGATATCGTTGATGCAAAACTATGTGGTGAAAAAAACATACAAAAGCAGGTAAGGATATCACTGAACCTTGTCTGACTGCATATATGAGCTTTATGAAACTGGTGGGCGCCTGTAGATCATGACGACCAACGTTTGATTGATGCACACATTTTGCAGCAACGGTTGCACAATTGTATTGTAAGACACTGTGTGGCCGTTTCGAAGGTGAATTGTCGTTGTACTGTCGACAGTTCGGCCCAACATTGGAAAGCCAGATGTTTCTATTGGGTCGTTGGCGCGAGCAACGTGAGATTCGAACTCTTCGGATGTCGTTTTCAGAGAGCCGCCGTTGAACGCCGGTGGTTGACGGACGTCCGTTTGACGTCGTCGTTCGTGGACACGTATTTCAGCATCACCGTGTAGTTTGAGAATTTCAGTAACAAGTGCCGAGATCTGCTGCGCGCAACGGTACACGGTCATTTGAATGAAATACATGTGGCATAGGACGCCAAACACCACCGTCGCCAACAGCAACTTCACTGCGTTTGCTCGGTGCAAACGTTTGAAGTGCAGCATTATTAGGGCTGTATGTTGCGACTAAAATGCACCGAAAAATGAAAATCATAACCGGTGTGTGACATCACTGCACTTTTGTTGCTCTTTTTGTGATTTTTCCGTTTTTCTGATTCATTCGACTGTTTATGAATTGCCTCATAATTTACTGCAGCTGAGCTAATAATAATAACATTGTACATGCTCGCTTCTGGACAGCACTGCTCAAGTTGGCTCGTCTGTTTGTGCTTTGTGGCCTTGTTTTAGGAAGGTTTGATTTGTAACTAAAAACGTTGCAGATATTGATTCAGATGCAACTAGTGATGATATTATTGGTGTGTATCATGTAGGCTTGCAAAAAATTTTGAAAAAATCGCAAAATTTCAAAAATTTTAAAATCATTTGGATTTTCAAGTGTGGCAAGTAAAATACAGTGCACTACATTGTGGCTCAGTGGCATGTGGGCTCACTTCGCTGTGTCCCGAAATTTTTGTATAATTTCTTTTGCAAATCTGCTGCGCTAATATGACTTTACCAGAAAAACAATGATTGCCGCTAGCTCCAGTTGCATTGCAAGCTGGTTTGAATTTTTTTTGCCATTGTGCAACTGCCCAACAATTAAAAAAAGCACAACAAACGCAAACAATAACAACAACAACAATAAGTGATTTGAAAAAAGGTTCACAAAAAAACTTAAACGACGGAACGGAAAGCACGAAACAAACGCGCTGAAAACAGAACGACAGGCGTACAACGTTTCGGTGGACATTGAGCACAGCTGGGCGAACCATGAAATTTGTCTTATTTTCGTCCATGGTCGCGTCCAGTTTCAATATTTCTCTTCTTCCGCGCATCCCAACACTCCTAGGGTATCAACACAAACGCAGTCCGGAATCGACGGTGAACACTGGCGGCTGCTGTCCGATGACGATCATGCCGACGCCGTCGTAGGTGGCGTGTGCCGCGATGCGTAGCCAGTTCGGCAGCTCGTACAAGCGATGACGCTGCTCACCGGTCTCGGCAATGTTCCATTTGCTCACGATTTCAGTGCGTGAATTCAAACGCAACAGTGCGCCGCCCGCACAGAGTCTGCGAACGGAGTGTTTTTTTGTGACTTTGCTAAAACTACAGTCTAACCTAATAACATATGCAAGTAGCTGATTGGTTGATGTGCATGCTTTCTGAGCACACCAAACTCAGCGCGTCGCCACAGCAATTCATGCACAGAATGCATGCATCATGGGATCACCGACCAATCAGCTAGCTGTAGTGTTTCAGTTAGACTGTAACTTTTTAAATTTTAACGAAATCGCAGACGAAATACATTCACAAGCCACAGCCGAACTCTATTGAACAACAGAGATCACCTGATTTTCAATTGGGCTCGTAGTTGATTGGTTCAATGAGCTCCGTGCAA
Organism: Theristus sp. LFF4_11; assembly: GCA_030248135.1. NCBI lineage: Eukaryota > Metazoa > Nematoda > Chromadorea > Monhysterida > Xyalidae > Theristus > Theristus sp. LFF4_11. Next base: position 4,185 of record JASANC010001959.1, read on the forward strand.
CCAATATCAACACATGCACGATCCAGAAAAAAACAGCAGAATGCACAGTAGTTTGTTTGACTGTCAGCAATCAGAACAATAAAAAATACAAACCGTTGGCTGGCGAGATTTTTCAAGTGCAAAATGACGTGCGAACGCGTTTCTCCGCCGGCCTGCCAGTGACTGACAATTTCGGGCTCGACTTGCAGCCAAACACCGGTGGCAGCCTAGCTTATCGAACTCTGTCGTTCAGATACAGTATGTTTGCTTAAATCTGTCACGTTTTTGCCTCAGAATACAGTGCTCACGAAAGAAGAATGAAACGGGATCGGGGTTGCGAGAAGTCATCGTTATCCACGAATGAGGTGGTTCATGTCAACCGAACCTGAAACATTCGCTCTTTTCACGGAATCTGTGACGTTTCGCATACTTTTGCATTCCACGACAATTGCTAGCCGGTTTACACAAACATACTGTATGTTGTAAAAAGTAAAATGGTTGACTATGATTGAATGAATTTGTGTGAATTTTCGAGATCAGCGAATGTTACCGTTGTAGCAGTTGTGAGCCTTGTAGAACGGGTTGATGTGGTCTGAAGAAATAGGTTTTTATAAAAAATAAAGTACGCAAATATGTAATCACAAAAAAATCCCGTTTGAAATTTCTGAATAACATCCATTCCATACGTACCGTGGTCGTCGTGGTTGTCATTCGGGTGGTGCCCGGCGTATCCGTGGTGGTCACTCCGCTGGCGCAGTTTGCGTTTGCAAAAACGCCCGGACTGAGGCACAACTGTCCAGAGTGAGTGTTCATTGTCAATTTCGAGGGGCTCGGTTGAACGGAGTGCAAAAGATTCAGTTTCGCTCGATTCGGCGTCTCCCAGTCGTCCATCAGCAGTCCGCCAGTGTCGCCTGCGAGGTTTTTTGGTTTGTTGAAGAAATTGAAAAAACCAGAGGTTTTTTGCCAGAATTGATCACAAAAACTATCGAAATTTTCTGGAAAACCCGGTGCCTCAATGCAACGGCACCGCAAATCTGCATTGCCGCGCAATTTCTGAAACATGTTTACATAATTTATGACTTGTTTTTCACAATTTATATCCATAATTGCGTGCAAATGCGTTGAGTCGCGAGAAACCAACACGCTGAAAGAATGATTGCATCACGCGCTGCATTCTGCATCTGCGCTGCAAAATCTCCTGCACTGCATTTTGCTGCATTTAAAAAAATGAATACAGTCAGCGAGTTTCAGCCCATTTTTTAAAGATGCACTGCAAAATGCAAGTTTTTTGTTCCTGCGTGGAAAGAAAGAATATTGTATAGATAATAACCAATTTAGTAAAAAAACTGAACTTCACACTGAACTGTACAACACTGACCAGAGTTCGGATTCAAGCACCAGTAGAACTGGTCCGATTGGCAGTTGTCTCGCATCCACACTGCGAACGTGTCCTGCCAGATGCGATCCTTGCTGCCCCGCTTGTAATGGCCGCCCCATTCGCCAATCACCGACGCGCGACCGGTCAGTTGTTCGACGAAGCCAAAGTGGGTCCGCCAAATTTCAGCCATGTTATTCGGAAATGATGTCGCCTGAGAATGATAATGAAAACAGCGCTCAAGTTGAATCTGGAAACGAAAAAACTCGAACAAAATAGTAAATTAGGAATATGGAAATGGAATCATTGCCGTTGCAATCATCTGTTTTTGGTGCCCGCACGTACAAATTACCGTGAAACACTGATCAGCTGAGCGGTAGGCGGGCATGCACCAGGCATCAGGACGCCAAAATGCGCCGTGGAGGGCGCCAAAATGGCCACCGCAAAGGCAGTTTTTCTATTTGCATATGGCTCAGCGGCGGTTGAAAAAATACGATTAGCAATACAAAAAGCGTCCGTCTGTATCAAAACACTTCGAATCCACCAAAATCGTTCAGAAAAAAATAACATGCACTGGTCGTTGGACCTGAAAGTACGTTTGCAAATAGACATCCGGTCCGTAGACGTGCGGCGAGTAGACGACACGACCGTTCAATTGCGGACCGACTTCGATCGGATGCCTGTGGACGCCCTCCAAGTTGCCGCCCCAAAAGTGCGCCCATTGATTCGGCGTTGAACTGTCTGCGTTTTCACCTACACCCTCCACGAAGAACAGACCGCTGTAGCTGGGGAATCTGAGAGAGACGGATGGAAAAGTGAATGCTGAAAATATGAACCTGAATCTATTTTTCAAAACAGATGCGAATGGCATCATCGGAAAAAGCTTTGGAACCTCGAGTGGGATGCGAACCCGTGTCCCTCGACGATAAATAAATAAAAACAACATAAAAACAACAAAACGATGCACCACATAAAAACGAAACCTGAATCTACATAAGTACAGTTGGTGAACCACACCAAGTTTTGACTCTTTTCAAATCGTTTGTTTTTTTAATTTCAAGTATCTTAGATACATAACTGTAGCGTCGCGTCTGTAGCGCAGGTGTAGGGCTTTCGCCTGCCGTTCTGTAGGTGGAAAGTTCGAACCCCGCTGCGGACAAGAAACACAATGGAGAAACTAAAGTGAACAACAACATCTAATGGTCCAATCAATCCACAGCCGAGGGCAAATTGGGCTCGGGGCTGTATTGCCCGTTTCCACCGGAGTTTGGTACCTTCGGGTTTCCGGAACCGGCGCGCGAACAAATAAAAAAACTCGAACTTTTCAGCGATATGTCGAATGATGCGCTCAGCAGCGCTGTTCCAGTCCGTCAGTGGATTGTTGTAGCCCCAGCTTGCCAAGCCATGTGGTTCGTTTTTCAGATCCAGCGCGAACACATTCCACCGTGACGCGAATCGCCGCAGCAGAACGTGCCAGCTTTCTAGTACTTTCGACTCCGAAAACGTCGAGTCGTACCTGTGAACAGGATTTTTTTTTGTTTATTTTCAGTGACATATAAAAACTTAGCTTTAATAGATTTGAATTTTTTTCAATTATGGCGGTTATTTCTGATTGAATTAAATATCGGTAAGTTCTTTCAAAAGCTGTCGTCTCGTTTGTGTTCTTGCTTGATTCGCTAAATTGCTGAGAAACACGTGCTCCTTGTCTGTAGAACTGACAAGAGGTACTGATCGACAAGTGAAACACTCTTTCGACAAATTTAAAAATAGTTAAATCAACAAGTGAAACTTCTTTTATAATTAAAGCAAATCTGAAAATAATTTTAAAAAAAACCAACAACACCACCATGAGCGACCGACCACAGGGCCGATATCGCATTTCCGCTGAGGCGATGTTGATCAAGCATCACCAAGATGCCACGTTCGGCGCATCTGTCAATGACGACGCCCATCAGGTCCAGCGCGCTCAATGCGCAAATCGACTGACCGTTCGCGTGGCAATCGACGTTCGTGTCGGACGGATTGTCAAGCACCTACATAAAAATACAATTGCGCCCCCATGGTATACGTAGCGAGGTTTATAAAACTGGAAAGCATACAATATGTGTGTTTTGCTGAGTGTTTTTGATCACGGAAATGTTTCGATGCGCATTTGAACAAAGAAAAGGATGCTGGCGTGACATTAAAAAAAGCGATGACCAATGATCCATATTATGCCGGCATCCGCTGTCCGCTTCGCTCGCGAATAAACATGATTTTTCTATATTTAAAAATACAAACGTATATTATGAGGAATGATTCTTTTTGGCCTGTTTTGTCTTCGATTCCATTTTTCGCTCACCAGTTGCACAGAGAACGGCAGACGTAGCGCATTGAAGTTGTTGCTCTGAAGGAAGTCCAAGATCTCATCGATTGATTTCGACCAGAGACCGTGCGGAGCGTGTGTTTCCGTTTCAAAGCCGAACCACGAAGTTCCCTTCAGGTGAAATGGGTGGCCTGTTAAAATAAAACAGAACAGCATGATTTTTCTGGCTGACCGCTGTCAAGTCTGAATGGAGAAAAAAATGAACGAATGAATGAACATAAATAACGAGAAAAGTGTTTTTTAAGATGCCCAAGTACAGAAAAAACGGCTTTCTAAAAAGAAAGTTTTTTCTAAAAAAAACAGAAAAAACTAATAATTGTAGTTTCCAAATGATTGATCATCTCGATTTCGATTCGAGGTGTATTCAGTCCTGCACGAAGAAAACCGAAGGTGAAACCGAAAAACCATGAATGCTCGTGCGTGCGTATACCATTGACTTTCAGCATTCGATCTTCGCTCGTCCAAACCAGAGGACTCGCAGCTGGCCAACATGGATCGACTGCAGCAGCAATAACGATACATGTAAGCAAGGTGGCACTCAAAATCAGCAATGCATTCATCATGTTGCTCAGATGCATGTCGCTGAATGGAAATAGTTCAGAAAAAAACGAATACTATTTAAAGCATAAAATACTTATGAACAACCAGTTTACCAGTTTCCAGAATTGTAAAATATTTTCATTCAACACACTGGTTTTTTTTGAAAGTTGTTTGAATTGAATGCTTGTGTCATCAGCGCACGATTCAACGACCAAAATATACAGTATATGCTAAGTTGTTTTTCGTTGTCATATCGGTGTAGAGGCCAATGAACAGTTATCGCAAAACAAATAAACAGGTGCGATTGACGTATGTACTAATTCAGTTTATTGTTTTTTTTGTGCCCCCGCACACACACACACTATTACGTACGCTAGATCCACACGCAATCATTTTTTGTTCACATTTTGAAATCGAAACGTTCTTGATTCGTCCTGTCTCCGCAGGATTGGGCCAAGGAACCATTTTATTACAGTGCTCACCTGTGCGAGCTGAAGCTACTTTGACGATATGATGGCAATTTTTTTTGAAACCGGATTGCTTTTTAGCTAAAATATCGTGCTGAAATTGGATTCTATTTTTCCGTCGTACCACAAAACCAACCAACTTCGTGTGCACTCTATTCCACGATCATCCTGTTCCATTTTCATTTAAAACTATTGAATGATGTTTTGCTTGAATTTTTCCGTTCCATCTGCACAAACTGCAAAAAATACCACAAGTGTGATCCCGCGTCTCGGGCGACGGACACCAAACAGACTTGCCCAAAAGGTTTTTACTCGAGATACATTTTTTCAATGTTTCTGCACTTTTCGAAAAGGCATTTTGCGACAACCAAAAGCAGCATTTTGTCGATTTGAAATGATGACCAAAAACGAACGCTTGCATTGTGAAACATGTTTGTAAAAATTTTGCTCGTTGACCAAAAATGGATGCAGCTTGTTTTCAAAGCTAGCAATCACGTCTCTGCAAGCCACAAGGCAAGTGCAAACAACGGAACTCGCACTGAATATGGAATAAAAGCTGACAAACAAAGCGCGCTGTAGACAAACAAAAAATCACTGGTGTTCGTTTGTCAGTTGTCAAATGTCAACCCGATACACACCACCTTTCTAAAAGCACTTTGTCAAGCATGATCAAAAGCATTTGATGTTGAGTGTGACCATTTTTCGACTTGTTTTTACAGTCCTTGCGGTACAAGCTATAAGATGACATCGCCCAATCAGAGCGACAGTCGTGAGAGGCCGCTGCGATTGACGTTTTGGCCGGGCACAGCTGATGCGTGCGCGTTTGCAACAAATTTCACCGTAACAAGCACCTGCCAGTATCCGGGCGTTTCCGCCGAACAGGCGCGATTCCTTTCCAGCGCCACCGGTTTGTCCTTTGAGGCAGCTCCATTTCGACTGACCACCAATGACAATCGATCAGATTATGAAGTTGCGTACGATCTACTGGACAACGGAAAGGTGGACACTGTCTTCTCGGAGTGGTACGCGTCGAACCAACGATTGGCCGACGGGTACCAATTTACAACAACATCACCTGTTGATGGAGGATTTCCACAAGTAGCACTCCACGGACTACACTGTGAGTGATATTGAGAAACGCATATTGTATGACCTATTTTTTCAAACGTGTCCCACTGAAATGACGTCATGTGCCGCAAACATGCGCTTGCCGTTCATAGCGAATCAGACTTTCCGTTTAGCCGATTTCTTCCCGTAAACAAAGGATGAATGTCGAATCAGTCACACCAAACTGAAATTTTAGTGCCTGTACTTTGACAAACGGGCGTTTTAACGCAAATGACGTCATTTTAGTCCGGACACGTTTGAATAAATCCACAATACAATGTTTGTGTAACGGGTTTGTATGTATCACATGTGTAATGATTTTAAAGATGCGGATGTATGAATGTATTTTTTTTGTAACGCAACAAAGTCGAGAAGGCGCGTGTGAAATGTTTTCTGAGTGGGAAGGCGGAACCCGGCGCTATAAACTTTGCTTGTCAGAGTTGTCTTTATTGTACACGGTATATAAAACGTTGACAGTCCAAATCGTCATTTCCAGCCATCAGCTCAGTCGGTTCCTTCCATGCTTATTATGACATGTACACCGCGAACGTCTGGCTGGTCTGTCTGCTGATCTACGTCATCTACAAAGTCCGCAAGACGCTCGAACGTCAAACAACCTCAGACAAACGCAATACTGTTCCAAAAATGAAGTGGTCCATCGGCATATGGAACATCGTGCACAAACTGGCGATTGCTATGTTTCTGGCTATCTACAGTAACACGCTGCTCGCTCGTCTGCTATTGGTGGATGACAATAAACCATTCCAAAACTTCGATGAAATGCTAGCGGCCGTGACGAAGGGTCGAATGAGGCTGCTGCTGAACACTGATGTGCCCGGATATATGGATTGGTAAAAATAGACTCAGGGTGCTCATTACTATCTGTTTTTTAACGAACAATTCTGTTTTTTGACCAGTGCCTGCGGCACGGGATAAAAATAATGTTAGTTGTAGGATTCTGAGAGTAAGTTGCTTTTTAAGCCACTGCTTAAAAAATTTTAACGTTGCAAAATAATGTAATGCAAGCTCTACCCGTCGATGTTAACGTGAAGTCTTGCATATGAGACCTCTCCCGTTTATAAGACCTTAGTGTTTGTTACACGGCGGGAAACCAGAAAAATTCAGATTTTCGCTGAAAAATCCCACCCCCCGTTTAAAAGGTCTTCTTTACAAGGTATTTTTTGTTCTGCTTCATTTTATAAGACATCCTTAAGAATAAGCCATCCTTTTTGATCAGCAGCAAATCCATATTGCACTTCCCGTTCACAGTTTCAAAAATCAGTCTTTTTTATCAGTAACAATTTAATTTCGTTCCCGTTCAAAAGACGTACAGTCTAAACACAGCAACATTCAACTGACATTCCCGTTTAAAAAAATTATTGATTATGTACATGGACCGCTTCAGTGAGTTTGTATGTAGTTTTAGCATTAGTGATAAAAAATGCACTAAAAAAGGTACCAGCACACTTCTTTTGTTCTCAAAGGTACAACACCACTTTCACAAAGTTCGCGACGTTTCGAGCGGCGATGCACGCAAATCCACCGTTGCAGACGAAGTTGGGCGCGTCAAAAATGGACGTAATCGAAAAGGCGAAAACCGCCGATATCCTGCATGCTGACAGACTGATCTATCTGCCTCCGCCAATACCGTCCGAAGTTTA
>JASANC010001961.1:0-12516 GCA_030248135.1 Theristus sp. LFF4_11
TTGGTTTTACAAAATCGAAAACAAAAGCAAAAAAACATTTCGTCACAATAATTGGCCGCATACCGCCAGATCGACCAATCAGCGGAGTCATATATCAAAATACAGCCAATCAGTGCGTCTATAATGCGACCTTTCGCGTGTAGACACGCATGCGCCCGCGAAACGTTCGATACAAAACGGACGAGCTCGTTTTCTTGGTGCCATTCAACGCCGAATGCAGCGTGTTCAACAGCCAGCCGAGGAATTCAATGGCGTCACCTGAAAAAAATGAAAAAAATAACTTCTGTGCGTCTTCAAGCAAGCAAAGCAACCGTATCAGTAAAAGTTCCAGTCTGACTGGAGACAGCGCAGTCGGTTGCACATGGCAAACAAACAAACGCACCGGCACACGTTCACACACGCACCGTGTGACATCGCATGTGTGTTTGTTTGTAACATTACTGTGTTATAACAGAAAGCTAGGAGAGCGCAGAGTGCCTTCGGGCAAGGACTACGCAGCCAATCAGCGTACCGCTTTGAAAATCGGTCAACCAACCAGCGATTTGCAACAAGTTCGTGTAAAATACGAACAATAACTGACAAAACTAACGCACAATTTCAACTCGAACAGAAAACTGTTTTGCAGCGTTTATAACGCGCTGCTTGGGACAATTGACCGGAAATGCAAGCAGTCAACAAAAGCCCCCCAAAAGCAACCTTGTTTCGTAATCTGAAATCGTTTATCGCTGCACAGCACAACCGCCTGCAGGATCTCGTGAGGGCTGACATGCGATTTGAAGGCGCGCGGAATCCACAGTTTGCGGACGAGCTCGCCTGGAGAGCAAAAATTGATTCTAATCTGCGTCGCTGATTGGCTGATTGATTTGGGATCGGCAGAAAAACTGCTTCCAACGTCGCAGCCCATGTGGTGGACAATAAAAAATTGCGACACTGCCTTTCCCCAAGGGCGTTGGGTAAGGATAAAAAGGGGCAACAAACAACAACAACAACATTTGGGACCGGCCAATTAATGCGTCTCATTCAAATAGGCCGCCGAGCAACAATGTGCAATGGGAAGCAACAAGGCTGAATGAAATCCAGAAGCTGACAGCTTAACGTAAACTGAGAAAAGAAATTCAAATCAGCAATCAGCCTGTTATACCCGTGCGACGGTGTGGGGTACCAATGTGTGCAGCCCTCAAAACCAGTGTACATCCGGCAAAAAAAATTTGCGGTGGCATTTTGGCGACACCGGTTTAAGGGCTGTGTACCATTTTGAGGGCTCTGGACCTATTTGGGGGCTGTGCTCCATTTGCAAGGCCAGCCGGTCCAATGAAGCAAAGCTCGCGAACTTTGTTCTTGCGGGCTGCACACCGGTTTCAGGGCTGCGCACATCGGTACCCCACACCGTCGCGCGGGTATGGTGGGGATGCCATTCCGATGTCCATCTAGACCACTGATCAAAACATGGATTCACTTCATTTCAAACGCAAATGTGTTGCCGAAAAACGAGAAAAAACATGTTCTCTGTGTCCGTCAGTGAGCTCGCTGCTTCGTTCTTTTCACCAATCTCGAATGCGACCAATCAGCGCAACGCACACAAAACGTGTAACATCAGTAATCACCAAAGCGTTGCGTCAGTGTCACCAGTTTATCACCGGGCAGCCGTTTGATGTTGACGTAGTTTTCTTCGCGTAGGAAGTAATCGCGCAATGGTTGGACGTTTGATAGTGCCTGAAAATTCGAAAAAAACGTATAAATAGAAATCAAGTTAACCAGTGCAGCTGGGAAATCGGAATTGATGTGAGATGACTTGAATTGATTTGTGATATCATCGTGAATTACGACCAGGGAGGGCGAGGAGAAGAAAAATCCGTGTTTATTTTCAAATTTTCTTAATTTTTCAGACAAGTTTGATTTCCTGCGAAACGGCCAAATCAAGGAAGGTCGATGCGATTGCGTCACCAACGAACCAGCTCAAAGGCGCATCAAAATGAAACAAAACAAAACTCATCCCGCTGTAGCAGTGGAAACTGAACTCCAAACCACAACTGAAATCCAAACCACAACTGAAATCCAAACCACAACTGCCTTGTTGTTGTTGTTGTTGTTGTTGTTGTTGATGATGTTGGGATTTTAGACGATGTTTTTAGCCAGGGCTAACCCAGAGAAGCGTACAGAACGCCATTGAGTAGGGCGCCCATCGAGTTTTCTGTCATTAAGTGCCTATACACCCCTCGGCGGGGCTCGATCCCCCGAGCGCACAGACAAGAAGTCTAACGCACTACCACCAGGCCACGAGGGTGACAAATCAACAAGTCCGCCCCTGCAAACGCACGTGCAACACGACATTGCAATAATCGTTCGCCTTGATGTTGTTGAGGCCGCGCAGGCCCGGCCGGTACATCGTGTCATCGGCCGCTCTGATCAGTCGACTCGACAAATCGAGCCGTTGTATCTGCTCTTTCGTGTACGTCGGTCGACAGACGAACTGTGTGTGTGGAAAGCAGTTTTATTGAAGAATTGAAACAACAACAAAAAACGTGAAGTTTTTTGGGCCAATGTTGTCTTCAAATCGTGTCGAAGAGGCCCGAGCCTGTGGGATAAGTACAGTCAAACAAACATGAAACATGTGCAATTTCCGCATGCTGGCATTTGAATCTGCCACGATGATTGGTTACAGAAAGTTGGTTGGACAAATTAGGTGAGCTCAATTCAAAAGTAGCCAACTTCAGTGATTCATCCCAATAATTCACAGTTTCAACTGCACGGTCGAATGGCAAAGAAACCGTGGGCCGGGGTGCACAATGTGCGCGACTACCGTATTTGGTCTTGACACGATCTTCCTTCAACCATCGTGAACTACCACTAACGTAGCGATAGTAACAGCAGCGAAACAAAATCGAAAAAAGTCCACATCAGAATAATCTACGTTGACAATCAGGAACGTTCACCGTAACATCGCAGCGAGTGCCAATACAGTAAACCTACCGTACCCCTTACCGTACCTTGATGTCATCGAGTGCGGAGTCGATGATTTCGTAATCATCCGGCAGACAATAGAACTTCAACGTGTGCAAATTCAGGAACACCCTGTGATCGACTTCGAGCGAATGAGTGTATGCGTGCGTGTTCGTGCCACGGCCTGGAAGTGGCGCAGGGGATCACTTGTTGAAAACCAAGTGAACTACACTTCAGAGACCTATGTTCGGTCATTCTGTTCGGTCAAAAACAAATGAACTTTTCCCGTTTCAAAAAACCACAACAAACCTTGAAAATACTTTCCGCATACCAGACACGCGTACACATTGAGATGCGACAGTGAAATTGAGCAGAGCTTCTCGAAATCAAAGTCCAGCACGGCGCTGAAAAAGACAAGATCAGAAAAGATCGATTGAATTCGTGGTTCAATTCCAGTCAAAATCACCAATGTTGCTGTTTAGCCCCTCTACACCAAATACAAACGTTTTTGCGATTCCACAAGGACAGAGCGACTTTACGGTTTGCATCACCACAAGGAAACAAGGCTGTTTGTCATTTTATCAGCCCGAATATAGTGAAAACGACAAACGCAGTACGCACATTTTTGCTGCAGATATGAGCAAATTTGCTGATTGAGCAAACAATAAAATATAGACAGCAAAAAAAAACTTGAAACTCAACACTCGCACAATCAACATTGCTTCAATTTTTTGGATGCTTCTGCGACTGAATGCGTTTTTGAGCGGAAAAAAAGCGAAATTGATTTGATTTGAAACAAAACATTGGGTAGCATTGGGTAGCAAAAAATAGCAAATTGTCTACGTTGTGTCCCCGAAAACAGCGTTTTTTCATTTTTTGGATATTTTTAATTTTGGAATTCCCGCGTCATGCATGAAACTGTTCATCTGTCTGTGCGCGCATTGCGTTTCGGGACCAAAAATAAAAGATAACAGTGGGTTTGTCCGCGACGCTGGTCGTGGCACATTGTTTGAACTGGCGGTTAGGCTTACAAATAAACCTGAAAGTTGAAAGACACACCGCAAACAAACAGAGACGCCACAGGGGGGATCTCAGCAAAGCACCCGGCTATCAATAAAAAAAAAGAAACGAAAAAAACGCGCGCACCGATCGATGCTGCCCAAATACGGGCAGTTGCGCGTGGCGGCTGCGTGCGCGCGTCTCGCTCCGAACTTCACCACCGGCTCGTCGTCGTCGTCGTCGTAAGACGGATCGAATTTCGGCTCAACTTTATCGGCGACAGCATCGCCCGCCGTTTGCTGGCCGGCCGGTTCAGACTCGGCCACTTTTGTGCGCTTCTGTGGTGGACTGTCGCCGTGATCACTGTTGGCGGCTGTTTTCTCTGGCGTTGTGTCTGGCCGTTTCAGATCCACTGGTTCACCGGTTGTCGCGGCCATTTTCTTGCCGCAGATAACAAAAATTCAGAAACCAACAAGGCGCGCCGCAATATATCAGCCGTATGCTTGATGATTAGCTGCATTGGAATTACCAACTTGGTAGCGAACATAACAATGGCGCAATTAGCAATTTCAATTTCTTGGTTGGCATGATTAACAATCATCCAATAATCAGATTCGCTTTTGTTTGCGCCACCCGAAACAACACAGCGAACCCGTTCCATATTTGCATTCAAAAAAAGTAGAAAAAAACGACGATAACTGCGATTAACGCAGTTCCAGTTTAAGAACACAACACGCTGTCAAATAGTCACGTCTGCCGACTTTCTGCTGTCACTTTCATTCACGTTGCTCAAGCACACAGCCGAAATGTGGAGCACAGAACTCGGAGTACAAACGTCTGAAAGAAAGCACTTACAAATTTGCACAGGCATTACAATCAATATTATATGTAAAACACGTGGCAGTGCTTGATGACAAAAAAATGCCGGACTGCGAATATCTTCGCAAATTCGAAGCACAGTTGCTCAAATCACAGCAGAGGTAACAACACGATAGTTAGAGCAAAATCAACCAAAATGTGTCAATCATTCGCAAAAAAAACGTTAAAAATTACAAAAAATCATATTCAGACAGAAAAAAAGTGAAAAAAACCACTCCATAAAAAGCGATCACTGCAACGATTTCAACAACTCGACCGCTTCCTTGTGCGACTCCAGGTCATCCGGCGACACCACCGGCCCGCGCAACGCACGCTCCAGTAAACGGCGAGCCTCGTCCGGACGCCCGAGACGCAGGTGACATTTCGCCATGTACAGCAGGTTCTTCTTGTAGAAGTCGGGCTGAATTCGTTCGGCCCGCTCAAAGAACGCCAACGCCTCGGCGAACGTCGCCTCCGGCACACTCGCGAATATCCAGCCGGCCAGTCGACGCTGGTAGCCGGGCAGATCGGCGAACGCGAAATGCCACAGGCCTGAACAGAGTTGGTTTTTTTCAATTTTGTTTTAAACTTGCAGCCATCTACTCTCTCTCTCTCTCTCTCTCTCTCTCTCTCACAATCAATCAATCAACCAGCCGCAAGAAGCCACGTACTCTGTTGGTCCAGTTTATAACGCAGTAATGTTACGGTTGCACAGTAACACACAAAGACAGACGAAGACGAAGGTACACATTTGGTTTGTTTGACTATTGGCCATGCAGCCTTACGGTCGTGTGGTTGTCGTGGTATATAAACCGGACGCATGCCCATTAGATACTGCGACTTTTCCATGTCACACCCAACAACACAACACAGCACAACCAACCGAGCAAATGCCAGCTGGTCGGATCGTGCGGGTTCATTTCGCACGCTTTCTCGAAATGCAATTTCACTTCCGGCGAGTTGATCAGACGCGCCTTGGTGCCCTCATATTCGCCAATGTAGTCCAACATTATTGCATACCTGCGATGGCAGAAACCGGCTTTAGTTCCGTTGTAAAACCGTTTTACTTCCAAATTTTTCCCAGACACCCAGTTTCCGTAACTTGGCCTTCGGTACCAACCAATCAGAAAGGAAGTTGAACTTTATGTTTTTTTAAGCAGAGCGATTGTTTGTGATCAGTAAATACTCCAAAAATGTCATCGTCTGAGCTTTGCTTTCCGTTCCTTGCTGCTGTTTTCATTACCGCAAAATCAGACACAGAAAAGTGGTGGCCACCTCATCAGTATGATATTGGACACTCCGATAAAACTCACGGTGGCAGAGAATGTTGCGTTTAAGAAATTCACAAAAAACACACACACAATGAAACAAACCATTTATGTACCGCGAAACTGCCACCGGAGCGCGGCTGAAAGTCGAGCGCTAATTTCGCGCATTCGAACGCCTCGTACATGAGCGCTTTTCGCTCCGTTTTCGAAATGCCGCTGCGTTTCGCCATTTCACAGGTGGCTCGCGCCAATCGCCAGAGCAGTTCGGCGTTTGCGGAGTCTTTGTGTCTGCAGTTATAACATGATCATCGTTGGGGAGCATGTTTTGATTTTTTTTCTGTAAACCTCCAGATGTCTCTCCCGAAAACTCCGGACACTGAAATGTGTTGGATAAACCGTGAAAATCTGCCCTTTGATATCAGGGAACACCTGGAGACTGAACAGCGCAAGATGCGCCGTTCGCAACATTGTTCGTGAACCACTTGTTTTATTGAATTAAAATTCAAAAAAACATCAGTCGCCGAGTCTTGGAAAGCAATCAAGAAAGATACAAACTGATACAAATAATAACCAATTATTCCATTTTCAAAAACACCCTTCCCAAAAATCAAGATCCAAAAATTAGCAAACGCAACCTGACCTGACGAGCAACTTGTATAAATTCTCCACCAAGAATGCCTCGTACAAAATGTCAGCCTCTCGTATCAGCTCAGTTTCGACCGTAAGCGTGTCCTTGAATGAATTTTTTTGTTTGGTTCTGTTTGATTCAAATCTGATTTGTAAAGTTCTCCAGAGCTCAAACCTTCCGACTTTTCGCTGGATCTATCGTTGTCTGCTGCTGACGACCGCTGCAGAAGCTCCTTTGGAAAAACGTCCATTTGTCGGCATAGGCCGTTTTAATCAAAAATACCATCGACCCAGCGGCGACGGCAATTCCACTTCCGGCAACGAGAAAAAATGTTTTTCCGTTGTTCATCAACCCGAACCGTTGAGCATTTTGACAAAACAGTCGACGTCGTGTCGTCGTTGGTCGTGCAAGGCCGGGTGTTCGGAGAAACGACGACGACGCTGTCGCCGCCGTCGTCGATCCACCAAAACGGCGAGCGGGAGCGTGGAGAGAATAAAACTGAAATGCACGACGCGCGATCCACGTCAACTCAATGGTAAACTACCAGGTGGAACCGCGGAACAATAAAATAGAACGAATAAGATGATGGTAACGACTAATGAATGAACTGTAGCAAGCAGCAATTGAATATTTTTCATTTACTAAAAAACTTTTTTCAGATTCGGTTTTTTTATAAAACCTACCACCCTTACCACACGGACACAGCACCGCTTCATTCTTCCGATGAATCAGTAATCACCAACCACCACCGACGCGCAAGACGACCGACCGGACCGACACTTGTGTTCAAGATCAAGATTTTATTTAACACGCAGCACCTTTAACAAAAACACAATAATAAAGAAGTAACATGATGACAAAATTATTAAAAAAAATGAATGAAGCATGAATGTTGACGTTGTGCTTTGGGTAGGCACAGGAAAAAAACCGTTTCTTTTCCGTTTTGAAGCCGGTTTTTTTCTAGTTTTTTTTTCTTGAAAAAATAAAAAACTGGTTTTTTACCTTAAAAATTTTCAAACTTCGTGGTCAAAAATCACAATTCTTCGTTTGATTGATGAAACGTAAAATTATATTTTTGAAAAAACGGTGCAGTGAACTGTGTCGAACTGAACTTTTGAAGCATCATTTTGCAGAAGCTCTTGTGGCAAGGGTCAAGTGAAATACCCACATCAAGGTTCGTTGGTTTGGTTTCGTTTTTATTCGATGTTCAACCGTAATATTGCTAATAGACGTCTTTATACGCTCAGAGAAATTACTGTTTACTTTGGCACATTCATACAAAATGGTTTCGCTTGGAGATATATGGAAATATATGGAAAATGGTTTGGCGATTTTGGAGATGTTGTCACGACGATTTTGTTGTTATTTCGTTCTGTTTGTTTGTTAGGTTTGAGACTGGAGATCTGATCTGTCTGGTTTTTGTAGTCGTAGTTTTCTGATGTTTTATTAGGTAAGAACCAGGCATGTGCCGTAGCGCTTTCGTTACTGAATTGTGTTGTGTCTTTGTGTACCACAGCCAATTTTGATGGACTGCCGTAATAAATTCCATTGATTGATCGATTGATCTTATAAGTTGAAGGAACCTTATATGCAAGACATTACGTCACGGTGTTTAACCTGAAATCACGTTGCAACAATTGCCATAAAACGGTAGCGCAACCAGTGGAACCAAAAAAGAAAAAATGCAAATGTTCCTTCAAAGAATCATTTCGTGCCACTGCCAGTTCTCGGCCGCCCGCAGAGGCCCGTGGCCGAATGGCTGCGCGTGGTGGAGTTCGCACGTGGAGTCACCGTATGCAAAACTGACACAAACCTGCGTGGATATGCTGTTGCGTATGGAATTCAGTTTCAGCTGAACCAGAACATTTCACAACGTTTTTGTGAAACTGATGAAAAAGATTTTTTGATTCCTTCCACTTCCGCCGTTCCCAAGGAATCTTAGCTTTACAGCATTGTTCGGTAGTTTTCTTCTAATTATGGAGAATACCAACGACAACCAGCTTAGCGCATTCTCAGTGCGATGGGGCGGGGTGAAACGGTCGCTGACAGGCACAGTGGGGGCGAAAACGAGGTATTTTTCCTTTATCATTCGTTTTTTTGCCACATACATTCTGATTCTGGAGCTTGACATTCTTTGCGTCACCTTTGCCTTGATGCACGCCCGCACGCAGGTCACGTGATTCGGTGCGCCCATGATCTCAGCGATCACCAAGTTCGATCCAGGCGGCAGACGGCGGTTGCTGTGCGAGACTTTTTGCTGCAAAGTACAGTATAGATTTCCTTAAACCTGTCACTTTTTGGCAGAATACAGATCCCGCGAAACTTTAAAATTGAAGAAGCAAACTGGAAATCGTATCTGGTGGGCAATTCAATAGTCCCAGTTTGTGGGGTAATTTGTCTTTTTCCGAAACCGATGCTCGTTCTTTCAACTTCTTTCTTCTCAGCAACCCGCTAAGAAAAGATGACAGATTTAAGCAAACACACTGTAATATCATAACTTTACACAAAAAAAAACAGAAGCAAATTTATCAATAAAAACGTCTCTCTCAGAATGATGAGCACAGGTTGTTTGTCTCGCAGTCGACACAAGTACGGGCAATAAAGCGAAGAAAACTAACCACAAAGTCGACAGGCGAATTGCGGTCGCGGTACTGGCAAAATATGAATCGACTGTATGTGTGGAACGCATCTTCGATGCCCCATGTTGACGTTAAACTGCGCACAACCGCTGCGGGCACGTTGTGGTTCGGTTCGGATGTTTGCCAAAAGATCGCCTCGTGTGGGATCAAGTGACCGCTGGTTGGCAGCCAGTCGAGTGTTTCTGAAAGCGCGTTGGTTTGTGGCGAGTCTGAAGTCTTCATGCATTTGGTGGCTGGCAGTGTTTGAAAATATTAGCCAACAGGTGAACATTTTCCGTCATCAGAGTGAACACTGAACACGTGTGACATCAGAGCTTAGATTTTGGGTTTGTGAATTGTCGTCACTATTCTGCATTTAATCTGCCCCACGCGATGTAAGAACACCGGAAAATACGGTGACACCAAACTACCGTATGTACCAATTTCGGCGCAAAAAGGCCTCTGGTCACAGAAGAATTTCTTATGACTGTCTTGACGTTCTTTTTGACAAATGCCACTATGCGGAATGGACAAGTGAACATGACAACGTTTTTTCAGGATGCAAAGAGCATGCGAAATTTGAATGAAAGAAAAAAGACTATCAGAAACCCAAGTGTGTGTCAAATTTGACGTGTTTTTTCATAACTAATTGATTCTTCGTTTGCGCGATTCAGTTCGGTTTATTCTTTTTCTCCCTCGCACACAAGACTGGCAACTATTTTTGGCATTCTTGAAAAACACAACTCCTATTCTGTGACTGATTCCGACTTGATTTTTTTCGTCCATACTGTTGTCTTTGACAAACCTGACCTGTCCATGCCCAGCCTTCGGTCCAATCGGATGAAGTGGTATTGACCCGAACCAGACCAATGTACATGGAGCTGCGTTGAAAGAAAGTACTATTACGGTAATATTTCTTCTAAAACCCCTCGCGTCCGAAGTACCAAAAAATTAAATTTAGAACACAATATCACCGAAACAATCTTGTCGTTTTTAACGCTGATGAAAACTTTAGATTTTTCACAGTAGTGCTACGCTTTCGTGCACCTTTTTGAGTGTCAAAAAACATTTTGAGCCTCACAAAATTTATTACGGTTCCAGCCACAACACAGATTGGCAAAACAGAATAGATTTCTTAAAAAGCTAAAACATTGGCATGGCTGCGATGATATGTCTTACCTGCTAGCCGGTAACATCTGAACGAGCAACTCCCTGATGGGGCTTGAAAAAACGAAGGGTAGATGACCAGTGAGCTGCGCGTTCATCTCAGTACAGACACCACCGGCCGCTACTTCAGCGCGAGTTTTACCAGTTGAACTCTGCCAATAGCAGGATCCATGCGCGTATGCCTGTTCGAAAAGAGTGGGCAACTTTCATTTTAATATCAACTCGTCACTCGAACTGTCATTTAATACCACCTTCAACAAAAAATTCTTTTGGACTACCGTTGTTAAATACCGTATACGCTGTTGCAGTGTTTCGTTTTGCTAACTTTTCTGATTTTTTGCAAAAGTAAAACATGTACCGTATTACCCCCAATAAACCCCCATGAGGGATTAATACGTCAGCGACTTTTAGGGGTGGGGGTTTATTGGGGGGGGGATTATTGGTGGGGGGGGTTATTTACAGAAAGGTTCTAGGGGTGGGGGTTTGTTGAAAAATGGCAAAAATACCTAGCATGGCAAGCAAGAAAGTCGCAGAAACTTCTACTTTTCACAGAGATTTCCTTTTGCAACAGCCATTTAATGAAATTACCATTAACTCATCCCTTTGGGGCCTTTGGTAGCACAATTTCACCAATGTCACTGCATTTAGCCACTGAATTCTCTGGGTATGTGTTTCAAACAGGTTTCCAATTAACCCCCATGGGAGATTATTTGTGGGGGGGGGGTTATTCGGAAACTGGTCGGGGGGTGGGGGTTTATTGGGGGGGGGGTGGATTATTGGTGGGGGGGGGGGGGTTAATAGCGGTAATACGGTACTATTTAAGCATACCTTAGGCCCTGGTAGCTGGGAACATTTTTCAGACACCGGCGTACCGCCGCCAGCTGCTCTGACGACGCAAAAGACGGACAGTGCTGAAGAAAATTTGTACATAGAACAAAAAGTGAGAAAAAAACTAAATAAAAAAGCTCGTCTTACCGAAAATTAATAAAATACTAGCCATCAAACCACACAGTTTCTGATTAAACGCACATTGTGGGCCGTCGTTTTGCATAAAAAGCGACCATCACAAAGTTTTTGTGCAATGATGTTTGTATCTATCAGATATCTGCCCATCCGTTTTGGTAATGCCTATACAACTCAATTGTTGTTATGATGTTTTTAGTGCGAAAGAGTTATTAATTGGTCGCCATGCGACTGCCTAAAATGCATCATTAATCAACTTCGCAGCATGTTCGTTCACAATTGAGTTGTTTTGAAAGCTGGAACAGGTGATCCATCCATCATTATTCGGCCTGAAAAACAGGGAAGCTTCAATATAACTGTATCACTGTATGTACAATAGCACTGAGACCCATGCATCTTTAATCTGATGATGAAGATTTCATCGGAATGAACATTGACCGCTGTGGTCAGATTAATAAAAGTAGCGACAAATGTATTGTCTGAAAAGTGAGTTTCACTCCAGCATATTCCAAACAAAAAAAGTTAGTTCTCGACAAATTAAGGACAATATTAATAGAGAGCTGAACCGGCAGTAATAATGACTGCGCCGTTGAAGTAGGCAGACGCAGAGCTATAAATCCAGAAGGCTCGTACAAAATAGGGTTCAAGTCGAAATACTGTTACGTTCTAACTTTTGAAGATGAAGTGGAGGGTTGGGAGGGTCGGAATCTGGGAGGAGGGTGTGGTTTGGGACCAAAATTTGGGGAGGGTTTGGCCGGGTGGGGGCGCGGCGGGTCGATTATTGGGGGTAATTTCTCACCCCCTCCACCCGTGACCCCTGCACCAGCCCCCCAGGGTTGGCACAAGAAAAAACCGGTTTTTTTTCCGTTTTAAAACCGTTTTTTTCTTTTTTTTCCTGAAAAAATAAAAAACCGGTTTTTTAACTTTAAAAAATTTTCAAACTGGGTGGTCAAAAACCACAATTCTTCGTTTGATTGATTAAATGTAAATTATATTTTTGCAAAAATGGTGCAGGGAACCAGTGTCGAACCGAACTGAAGAAGCATCATTTTGCAGAAGCTTTTGTGGCAAGCAG